>CM057006.1:80641410-80901410 GCA_029891345.1 Dryococelus australis | reverse complement strand
TAACTGGCAGGGCAGTGCCCTGAAATCAACTCAAGTCACAGGCATAGGTTTCCAAAACATGCATCTGTTCCCTTGGTACAGTGGACTAGAGATGTCTAAGATACCTGACCTTGTGTACTGGCGGAGTCGTGTGACTGCGGTAGATGCAGCTGCACCTACCAGCCCACTAGGCACGATCAAGCAGCAATACTAGGCAGTGGGATGTCGACCAAATACACTTCTTTTGTAGCTTGTACATATGGACTAGGCCCATCCCACAAGTTAAAGAAATAAATATGGAAATTAAAAATGCTAAAATAGATTTAATCTGAAGATTCCATTTTCAGTTCTGTAGCCTGCAGTTAAATTATCCATCTATTTAAATATTACAGATTCATTAAATAACTACAAAAAAGAAACTAATAGGTATTAAATGTATTAAAAATATGACGTGAAAAATATCAAAATTGAGTATCAAGCCTAATAAATTTGAATTTGAATTAGTTCAAATTGATCAACCTAGTGAAATTACTTATCCTAAGATATTTTATTGGTTTTGTAAGAGGTTATAATGAAGCATACTGTAAAAGGAGTTGCGAAACTACTTTTGTTTATCCTAACATATATTGATTTGGTTTTATAAGATGATAAAGCATACTGAATAAAGGGTTATAAAATTCCTTTATACTGAAAATTCACCACACAGTATTGTTTTTGTGCGTAGCAAGTTGAAGGCAAATTAAAAAATTTTAATAACTGATTATGTTGTGTATTTTCAAACAAACACTTTGCTCATGCATTGTTGTTCTATCATTATGATGTAAGAATTAAGGCCCTTACACAATTGAAAACTTAACATTTGACTTTATGATTTTACTTTACGTTTGCTTTTCGACATGTTTCTTATGATGCTTGGCACAATGGAACTGTGAAATATAAAGTCAAGCATTCTTGACTTTACAATTTGGAAAAGTTGAAATTTAAAGTCAAAGTCAAGCAGCCATTTTGCCGAGAATTTAACAGAGGTTATGTGGAAAGTGCGTTATTTTATTGTAGGACGATTTTAATCTCGGTATATTAAACAAAGCTCGTCTTAAATTGAGTAAATGACAAACAAATATAATGTGAAGAGGAAATACATGAATTGACATATTTTAATAACGTAAAGAAATTAGTTTTTTATTTTGAATAAACTTTTAATATAAATTTTCAAGCCTTTTTTAAAACAAAGGTACGTAAAATGCATTCCTGGATAATATCATAATTGTCTACATAACATGATACACATTTTTACGAAGCTCGTAAAACTGATGTTCAGTTGTCTGAACTCTTACTTTACAATTGTATGGTGTATTGGTGGTTTCGTCAGAGGATAGGAAACGTAATGTCAATGCTAAAGTTTTCTATTGTGTAGCGCTAAGAAGCGTTAAGTGTTAAGAATGGAAAAAGTGAAATATTTTTCAAAGAAGTATAAACTGAGTTTCTGATAACTGGTTTGACCGTAAACTGTAATTGCTCAGCGTGATTTATATATTCTTGAGGCAACTTAAAATATTTGTCGCAATAATGAACTATGTTATAAACCTCTTGAAATATAAATTTGAAAACTATCATTTATTTCTACCTAAAACAAACTTTTTTGAATCTCTTGAAAATTAACTTTTATAATTAAAAATTAAACCAAATTTATATTAACTTTTTATTTTAATCAAGCTGTTGAAGCTGGAACTATTGTGTAATAATACAGTAGTTGGGTGCTGTGTATTGCTGTACGTGTAAGTTACCATATGCAGACAAATTGGTTGATTATAAATGAACATAGACAGTGTACAAACCGGGAATACCTCTTTATAGTACTGGACATATGCGTGTACGTAATCACAACACCTTGTGTGATAAAATGTGCGGACAAGATCGAAAACACCACCAGCATGAATCTGTCTGCATATGATACTCACACTTGAATACATGGGATTACTGCGAATAGTTTGTCCTCCAAAGGCCTTTAAACAGTTGAAACACTCCATCCAATTACAAACCTTTCTGGAGATCAGTCATTGTACACACCATTTGTGTGCGTGCTAGAAATATCTTATACCAAAGTCAGTCAAAAACTGTAATTTTCATACTGGGTTGGAGGAACAGGGTGCAATGACTCTAGAAAAACATAGTCGACAAGTATTATTTTAGACGTTTAAGTTTTAATGAAATCCTTATTTTGCAATTTGGACTTTACTATATCTGAGAGAAAATTAATAATTAATATTCTTGATGGTAATCCACAAAATCTAGATAAAAGATAACCTACGACCATTGGATAGTGGTCGTTCCTAGCTTTTAACATGCCCTTTAATTACGCGTGTGTAATAACTGGCAAAAGTCTTAAATTTGTGATTTAAAAAATTATACATAGTTTCTGCAAAAGAACTTTAAATTGTTTATGGAATTTCTTAGTTACGCTCAAGGAAAACATGAAAATCACTCTTGGGGACCTCGTAGTTAATAAGGCTGGGAACAGTGTATATTACATTTTTCAACATGGCATCGCCGGAAAAACATTTCAGAACAAATGGAAGCCATAGCCTAAGTCTCGTGTAGCATAGGATAACAAATACGGTCTCAAAATGGAGGTGCACAATAATAAAAACCTTGAGTCGGATACAATCTGGAGACCAAAAATAAAATAAAATAATTACACATTTAAATACAAAAAACTAAATCTATCTAAACTATCCCATTTATACATATATAATTGCCATTGGTACATCTGAAGTTAAAAATCCTATCCTTGAAATAATAAAAAATTAAATTAAAAAAATAAAATATTTACATACAAAAATATCACGTAGGTAAACAGTGTGAAAATCCTTACATGAAATCAATATTCATAAAGCTGTGTTATTTGCAGGCGCTACACTATACGAAGAGTTGTTTTAATATGATTGAGAAATGGTGATAAAGTTTAGCTAGCATTAACATGTTCACAGTATTATCTTTTATACCCATATTTGATCATTTACAATTGAAAAGAATTAATCTTTATTTTTTAATTAACTAACTTTAACGACTTCCATGCTGGCAAGAGGACGCCGATGACACAATTATTTTTTACTACTCCGTGTGGAGGCGGTTACCTCTTTTTCCTCTTTTTCTCCTCCCTCCCCTTGTCTTGGGTTACTCCCACATGTTTACTTTTCCTTCTTCCTCTATTTGAAGTGCTATTTGTCGTAGCGTAGCGCCCATTATGAGGCAAGCGTGATGGGAAACTTAGTGTTTTAATGTAAAGTCAGAGTTTGTGTTTGTCGGCGCCTGTCTGTTGGAAATTCATTTTGACAGCTAATGGGTATGTTAGCACTATGTTTTGTTTTGTTCGCTTGGGAAGTCTGGTCTCCAGCCTATTAGTTTCTTTTTACAAATTACTCTTTAAGTACTGGCGCATGGACACCGCAACCTTTGGTTCTAAAGCCGGCCTTACCAGGCCAATTCGGTGCCAATGTCAACCTTGTCTGCGGTCGTCACTTTCTGTAACTTTGTTTCTATGGAGACGTTCTGACATATTTCTAAACAATAAGTTTGATTTTTTCTAGCTTTAGGCTTGTGCCACTATGTATCTCACCATTTGACTTGTCTGATGAGGCTTTACAAACTAAACAATGTTTCTATAATTGTTTTCTTGGCTTGGGTCAAGAATATATATTTAGGGTATAATTTATTAGGTAAGTTATTCACGTAGTGTAAAGTTTGTTAGATATTTTAGATTTATCAAAAGAAATGAAGACTCATAAGTTTCTCTTTGTGGTTAACTTGCCTTCGTAATAATCAATTTACCAATTACTCATGTTTGTGGGCATCCGTAATTTGACTTATTAACCTAAATTTCTGTCGTAGATATATTTCTATGCTTGTAGTTTCTCATTTTGATTACTTTGTTTAATCACATTGAAGGATTTTGCAAGTAAATGTAAAGGCATGTGTATATTTAGTGACTACTTTGAGAGAAATTTCTATGTCGGCTAGCGGCTGACTGCGCTATGTACCATTATGTTTTTGTGTCCAGTAAACTCTCTGACTTTGAGTTGAGCCTTCACATTTGTAACTTTCCAAATAAGTCTTAACACACTCTCCTGCCTTACTTCTAGTAGGTACAAAATGCCACGATTTTACAGAAATATATAAACCAAAGCCATATTCTTTTTTATTAAATATAACATTGTAATTTTTATAATCTTACATCACAATTGGTATTAATTTTAACATTTTCTGCTTGTGTGTTTTAATATAAACTTTCAAAAGTGGTCTAGAACCTGCAGGGTTTAACTACTAGTATGCATTCAGGTGTGTGTCGAGTAGCAAATAAGACTCCCTAGTTGCAGAGCAACGAGGCATGCGTGTGTGTATGTGGTTGCAGGACGAGATGTTCCACATGTCGGACGTGTCCCTGGCGGGATCTGTGCTCACCATCGGCTCGCAGATCCAGATGGTGGCGCCTAGGCGCTCCTCGCCTGAGTACGACGCCGAGGAGAATGCAGAGACGTCTGAAGTGGCGCAGCTCATCCCGCAGTCTGCCAGCAAGCCCACGGACACGCCTCGCAAGATATCCTTCTCCAAGGTGCCTGCAATAAGTCGGCACACTTCAAGACCTTTAAGTAAATTTTGACCAGTCTACCTGGACACATTTCAGCAAAAGCCTCCCAGGTGCCCATTTCCCCCCCCCCCCCACCTGCACAACACCCTGATGCAGATTTTGGCCAACAATATCCAAATGTTTATTTCAGCCGTGCCTTCTTAAAGTAATTTGAACCATTATCTACCTGATAAATATTTTCACAAACAACTCTGGATCTTATAGGCAACATAAAATTCGAGAAGAGAGTTAATTCGTAATACAGATTTTGCCAAAATTTCCCAAGTTAACAGTTTATTAAGGTTTCCTTGAGCAGTTTTCCGGAAAATTTCTGACATTCGCTGTAGCTACGCACATTTTCTGCCAGTAAAACCCAGAAGCTCTTGGTGGCCAACAAATTTATTATTTTATATTGGTCAAGACTTCAAATTCCACTAATTATCTCCCAGTATGTTGTTGGCACATTTCTTCAAATGTGTGGTGCTCAGCATATTTCTTCAAATGCCTTGCGTTTAGCACATTTTCTAAAAATGTCTGGCATCTAAACGCTTCGTGTTAAGAAAATGTTTATATTTATGCTTAGTAGTAGGAATATGGCGACTTTGGCGCAAGGGCGTGGGGGGGATCAGAGCATCGGAGCCCCCCAGCCGCCATGTTGTTACATCAACGTCCACCATCTAGGATCCATACGATAGTGACTTTGATATTGACCTTGACCTTGGTGACCTCTGACCACAAAAACTATAAAAAATTCAAATATACAAAAAATCGCAAAAAGAATCTTCAGAAAATCGTAAAAAAATTTACTACAAAAAATTATCAAGAAATGTTAAAAACAATTTGTGAAAAAATTTTTATGACAAATTTCATCAAAAAAATCGTTTAAAAATGTATTAAGAAAAAAAATGTTATTAAAATTTTTAATATATTTATAAAAATTTATTACAGATTTAATTTCAAAAAAACCTTAACAATTTATTTTAAAAATATTTATAAAAAATTTTACCAACAAATCCGTTAAGATTTATTATGAATTTTTTTTTTCTTCTAAATTGTTAAAAAAAATTATAAAATTTTTATAAGAAAATCGTAAAAAGTTTCTAAAAAAAAAATCTTAATAACTGTATTTAAAATCGTTAAAAAATTTACTACGAAAAAATCTATTTAAAAATCGTTTAAAAATTGAAAAAAAAAAATGTATTGTTAAAAATTGATCAAAACTTATCAAAAAAACTTTCCTTCATGACCACCATTATTGTTTTTTCATTCGTCATGTGCTTATATGTTACTGGACACCATTCTGGTAGGCAACCACCTTTTTTGTAGACATCACCCATACGCCATATGGTAAGCCAGTGACCTCGACCTAGACCCCATGATCTTGAATGACATTTAAAACAAAAGCTCTATAAAAATACATGAAAGTCAGCAAGCATAATACATTGCAGACTACCACTGCCATATTAAATGCAGACTACCTCGACCTTGACCACATGACCCTGAATGACGTGGAAAACCAAAACTCGAGTAAAAGTACATAAAAGACAGCAAACTTAATACAACACCAATTACTACAACCATATTAGATACAGACTACATTGACCTTGACCCATGACCTTGATTGATCTCGAAAACAAAAAGTCAAGAAAAAATGCATAAAAGTCAGTAAGCATAATAAGTTACAAACTACTACCACCGTAGTTCATGCAGATGACCTTAACCAAGACCCCATGGCCTCGAATGACCTTGAAAACAAAAACTCGAAATTGTCACAAGACACCTGATTTCAGTAAACCTTGTAGAAAGGTACCGATTGAAACATACACTTCGCCTTTACAGGTCTTCGAATGTCTATGGCTGAACTGCATACCGCACCCGTCACACAAATATGACATATCACAGGGATTCAGGGCACAATTTAAAGCTCTCATGTCGCCATACATTATGGTAGAATGTAAATTCCTTATACAAAAGTGACACTGACAGCGACGTTGTGGTTCAGGCTAAGACACGGGCAACCTGGTTGGAAATGTAATGTGCTGGAGTTAAAAAGGCAAGTAACGCCAGCAATGATATGTAGGTACCACTCCCGAAGATGTTGATGACACTGCTGTATCTACCATTAGCTCTGGAGCGCCCGAAGACATCACACGTGCAGAATAAGACTCAGATGCGAAGCTAGCCGAGACTATGTATATTTAATGCCATTCGCTGTGTGCGCGAGGACTTGAACTTATTTTTAAAATATTTTGCAACATCCAAGGTTTTCGTTCGCTGTACTCTTACATCATCAAACATATTACCATCTCGTACAGTGCCGGCGACGAGCAAACCAAAGTGTTTGTTTTTCTTTTACCGACATGTCCATGGAAGAACCTCAGCCGCACCACGCAACAGGCATACCGCCTACAGATGCACGGACTTAGGTCGAACAATGGAAATATTCCGTACGGGGTCATTCAAAAAGTGTTGCAGGAGGCAATAATTATCCGATACCCTTTGTACGTTAATCGCCAAGATTCGACAATGTGCAGTACGTGCCCCGCCAGAATGGTCATCGTGGACCTGCACGGGTATCGCAGCTGCCTGCTGTTCAGACAGCTGGTAGACACTGACGCCACAAGACTACAGTCTGGAAAATAGAAGATATTTCTGTGTGTCATGCAATGCCTAAGCCTTAGGGCTCAGGACTTGTGATAAACTGTGATAAACGTAAACAAAAAACTACAAGAAAAAAACATTGTGTGTAATACAGATGCGGAGAAGCAGCTTTGTAATTGCAAAAGTGTGTGTAAATAAATATGTTTTAAAAATATCTACATCACTGTTGGTAATAATAAATGTTTTACATCAGTGTTTAAAAACACTCTTGTTAAAAAAATATTTTTAAAAAGTTTATATAACAGTTAATAAAACACGCTGTTAGTAAAGTTAGTGTAGGTACAGTTTAAAGTAAAAGAGACACAAGCGCGAGCTGCCACGCACGCATGCACATGCACGCTCATATTTATATATATATATATGTATTACGTGTTCGAACGTAATAGAATTGATAAAACAAAGAAAGGGTGTGCAACTCAAGGCAGGCTGCCGTAATTGTCGTCTCTAGACTTGGACAGCAGGAGGTGTTCGCAACGTTGGCATTTTTGCAGAACAGCTGACCGGAAACGCACGTGTGACCTGCAGCGGCCAGCCACACGACGTGCCGGCTGCCGGAGAGAGATGTGTGTTCCAGGTACAGCTGTCAAGGCTCGACTATTTCACACGTGAAACATATCTTTTAGAATACAAATGTAGGGTTCCAACAGACAGTGACGACATAGTCATTTATCATGTATTACACCGAGGAACTCTAGCACCAACTGAGAATAAGCACCCTGGGACACAAATTTCCCTCAGATTCAACACACACTAGCCAAAACAAATAAACGCTGAGATATACAGGGAATATATGGAGTACAACACCGATGCTAAAATTTGGTACAGCAAAAACGAGAGAAAATATGGTACAGTACTGAAAAGGCGTAGCAATTGAATGGGGAAAAAAAAATTATACAGTACAACAAAAATAATATTCTGTTACTTTGCCGATTAACGAAAAAAAGCAAAACATTGACAGAGACGTACTGAAGGAAAAAATTATACTGGCGTGGACATATAGGAAGTATGCACTACAATACTGACGTAAAACTCTACAGTTACAGTACATGATGGACAAAATTATACCCACATTACTACTATACTGATGACAAAAGACAAATCCTTCCAAACAACTGTAGAGCTAGCACATAAGGAAAATACGATGTATAAAAGTCCCTGCACTATCCATTCATAAACTGCCTCAGGCTAACATACTCCCTATAAAAATATGTGTGTCAATTCGTCCACTTCAACACACATGGTAAAACTATAAGTAATATATTATAAAACATGGGGAAAAGTAAAATATCCTAAATAAGTTTATTCAGTGTTAAGATGCAGAAGTACACAGCCAACCAGCTATGTAATAAATTCAGGAGAAATGGTGGACTAATTTTAGGACCAGCGATGACAAATATTAATAAATACAAAAAGAAATGTTCAAACAGGCACATAAATATACAGATGTTAATTAAAAATGTATGGTCCGAAGTCCCTAACAAGGAAAAATACAAACCAAATTTCAGGACCATCGCTGAAAACATATTAACACAGAAGAAATGCCCCGCACAAATACAGAAGTATACAACCCTCCAACGATGAAAAAAATGTCAGGGACAACATTGAAAAAATGTAGGACCAATGTCGAACAACATTCCCTCTCAAGTGTAAAATCAGTACGTTAGAAAATGTAGGTAGCATGAAAGAATATCTATATGGTTTCGCTATGTGCAACGATATTTATATCTCCCAGTGCCCACATATAAAACTCTTTATAAATGCAAAGAATGTACGTACAGTAAGTTGTGCAGGGAAAAAAACCTATACATATTGAGAACACGCCAGCGTAAATGTCACCCACCACAAAGTACAAAAAAAAAAAACCAGTTACTTTCAGAAAACACAATTTCTGAATTTTCATATATTTGTGTGCGCTCGCTCCAAGAGATATATTTGATCCACTGTAAAATGCTCCCCACCATCTCCCTCCAGAGTTCTACCACACCGCTACGCGACTTTAGCAGAATAAAAGGTAACGTGCGAACATGTGTATGTATAAGCACAGCCTCAAATCCAGCAGGTGTCCATAGTATTCCCCCTTTATGAATTATGAGAACTAAAGCACAGTTTTATTCCTGTGATGCTAGCCCACCATGCAGGAATATACCACACTACGAAGTCTAGCAAAGACACGCACATACAGCTCTCATTCACACCCTTCAACCGCATCAAGGCATATAATGATAGCCTTCACAAGTGCAAAAAAATTAGAGTATATAGCAGTCAGTGCAGTATGGAGACCATGAAATTGTGAAGTTATGATAATCCCTTTCGAATAGTAGAATATTAATTCTATGTACAAAAGTTTTGCAAATAAATTCTGATGCGAACTCTACCTTTGTTTATTTTATCGTATAAAAAATCCAATGGGAAATTATTTATTAATTCCGGTGAAACCAAGGATACTTTGCGATGCTGAGGAATTAAGAAATAAGAAAAAATTTGGTACATACTCCACTTGCTCATACCACAAAAACACACGCACTCACACACCTACACACACACATGCTTGAAACCAAATTAAGGCAAGAGAAAACAGGACTCCCATTTCAGAAATAGGGAAAGAATTGCCCAGTTAGAAACTTAACATAATACTCTTCATTGGATGCAGGTGAATCCATGACCTTGAATTACATTGAACATAGACTATTCCCAAGAAATTCATTAAAAAAATTTCAAAACTATCCCAAAAAATTATTTAAAATTATTAAAATACATATGATAAAAATGTATTTAAAAATACTTACATTCCCGTAGGTCCCCTAACACCATGCCCAGCAAACGACAGACTCCCTCACCCATACTCCCCTCCCCAATACTCATTCTATTGTATGCCACCATTTTGGGTTTTTCGGTTTGTCATTTCTTTATACATGCTGGAGGTTACCATTTTGGATTTAATATGTTATCACCTAGGTACCCCTGGGTTTTTTTTTTTTTTTAAGTATAGGTTGTGACGATGGCCCCTCTATATTGGATTCTGATTTTCAACATACGTGTAGCGTGAATTTATTAACTATGCCACCTGCTACTGGCTCATACCGATTGGTAACATTGGCCATTACTGTAAAGTACTTAAATTGTCGTATTAATAATTTAGTTTTATTCTTAAATGCATTTTTACTAAAAATAATTTTTACATATAAAGCACAGAGTTTTTTTTTATAAAATAAATAAAACCGTGTATAGTTATTATATTTTTTTATTTACAAAAGTGTACATACAAACACAGTTCTTTACGATGATTTTCAAAGGCAAGACAAGAACTTCAGATTATTTTGTAAGTGGATGTAGCCCACTAGTTCTCAGTTTCTAGAGGATATACCAAGTCGGGTGTCCAGCCCGAACAGCCAAAGAACCAGATGGATCTGCCAGTGGTGCGACTGCTGTTGGCTAAGCTGTCCATGGAGTATTCAGTTGATGCACTGGCTTGCTGACAATTCTGGATGGTATCTATACGCCTATTGGCTGCCGGCAGGACAAGTTACATAGTTTCTTTGTACGAGACAACCTCCAACATAATCTTTGTAAAGACACAGCTTGAGACCACTTTGACCGAATTTCGATATGCTGTAACTCATTCTCAACAGACAGCGATTAACTGATCGAACCTACATCTGTACCTCCCATTTTATAGGGGACAGTCCTTTAATATCATCAAAAATCCATATTCTCTTTTCAGCTCAAGGCACACATATCTTTGAATTCTGCAAATGTCATGTCCATATTGACGTGATCGTCATAAACGTGATGTAAATTAGTGTCTTCCATGCGAAACAGTACCACACATTAGCACATCTGTTTGGGTATGCGCGAATAAGTCTGGCTGAGGTACATACAGTTCATGTTCGTGTGCCGTACCACACAGTCAATGTCGTCGAAGACAAATATCGAGTTCGGAAGAGCTCCGCTGGGAGGTACGATGGCATCATCATCGCCGCTCGTGCCAGTCACTGGTATTTCGGATGCTGAAGCGATTTTTAATAAACGTACACGTTCTTGAACTGAAAGCTGTTCGGTTCCTCCAGCAGGTTTAGTAGGACGCATGTCTTACCGCAACCCGACATATCGCAAATCAGGCCTCGCACGCTACTGGCACCATGGAGTGATTAATGAAAATTATCTTAATCTTCAGCATGAATTCTTATGGGTAGAGTAACATCTTGCTTTATAATACGCACATTACCGTTGGTCTCTTGCAGTGAGTGCGGTGCTAAGTGCAGTGAGTGTAGTGCTGATTGTAGTTGCAGAAAAGCAGTGCTACAAATTTTAGAATGTTTCTTCAAAATATCACTCAGTGTAGATTGCCTCTTGCATAAATCACACTGAAATGACATCCTTGAAGTTTTAATCCTACAGGACGTTATTTAATGTCGACAAACTCTATGCAGAGCTGTAAATACTTTACCACAGAACATCTGTACTGTTCCAAGTCTAAAATGATACTTAAATGAAGTATAAAAAAAGCGTATTTACACTTTGGTGAAAACTCGATCGCAGAATCGACACTGGCGGCATTTTGTTAATGCAGGTCGCGGCTCCATGATCGTCGAGGTCAAAAATAGGCCTTCATAGTCACAATTCATTTTAGCCTTATGGATGCACTCTGAGAAAACCCAAATAGTCATTCGCCCCAGAAGAACACACACAGGTATAAAATTTATTCTATACACAAATATGTATATTTATATCTTATATACATGTATGTTCTATACATCATTATAGATATTCCTATCATATATATATATAAATAAATATATTCTGTACATAATTATGTATATTCTATATATATATATATATATATATATATATATATATATATATATATATATATATATATATATATATATATACACACACACGCACACACATACATACATACATACATGCACAGCAGCTCCTGCTACAAATCCTTGTGGTATGTCACATTTGTTTGACGGGTGAAGTGTTTTATTGTTCAGTACCTTGATACCAGGTTTACTAAAATCAGGTCTCTTGTTACTTTTTCCGAGTTTTTGTTTTCAAGGTCATGGGGTCGTGGTTAAGGTCATCTGAATCCAACATGGTGGTAGTAGTTTGTAACTTATTATGCTTGCTGACTTTTATGTATTTTTTCTCGAGTTTTCGTTTTCGAGGTCATTCAAGGTCGTGGGGTCAAGGTTGATGCAGTCCACATCTAATATGGCGGTAATAGTCTGTAATGTATTATGCTTGCTGACTTTTGTGTATTTATTCTCGAGTTTTGTTTTCAAGGTCATAAGGTCAAGATCACTGGTTTCCCATATGGTGTATGGGTTATTTCTGCAAATATGGTGGTTGCCTATCAAGATGGTGGCCTTCAGTAACGTATATAAGTTTTTTAAAGATAAATTTAACAATATTTTAATAGATTTTTAAGAAAGTGAGAGCATGCCAAGATGTAGGTGGAATATACCTACCAAAATGTCGGCCTCCAGTAACATAAACTAATGAACGATAAAATAAAGATGGTGGGATGAGCATAAGAGAGGGGGGGGGGGACTGGTAGTGATGGAGTCAGTAGTTTGCTGGTCATGGTGCTGGGGGACTTCCGTAAATGTAAGTTTTTAAAATAGATTTTTTATAAAATTGTTTATAAAGGTTTTCAATAACTTGTTTTAATAAAGTGAGAACATACCAAGATGGTGGCTGAATGTAAGCGAGAGCCTGCCAATATGACGTTGACCATGTCTCCAATATAGCAGCAGAACAAAGTTGAAAGAGAAAGTAATGTATAAACAAATGAATGAATATATGAAGTTGACGGCATCCAGTAACATATAAACAAGTGATGAACAAAAATGAACAATAAAACAAATTTGGCAGTTGTGACAAAAAAGTTTTCTTATAAGTTTTAATTGTACATTTTTTAACGATTTATTAATTAAACTTTTTGTAATAAATTTTTTAACAAATTTTTAATAGAATTTTACAAGTCATTTTGTTATAAATTTTTTAACAATTTTTAATCAAATTTTTTTAGTGATTTTTAATAAAAATTTGTTGTAATACATTTTTATATGATATATTTAGTAACATCAAAACAAATATATGTATATTTATAAATTTCTAATGATTTTTAATAAAATTTTTGAGTAATACATTTTTTTTAACAATTTCTTTTAAAAAATCATAATTTTTGGAGGGGATTATTTTGGGTTTTTGGGGTCAGGTCACAAGGGTCAAAGTTCAAGGTCACAGTCATATGGGTCCAAGATGGTGGATAGTGATATAACAACATGGCGGCCAGGTGGCTCCGAAGCCCCACGCCCTTGCATTAAAGTTGTCATATCTCTACTACTATGTTCATACTTCTCTTTAATATACTTCTGCCAAACACCTCACTTTGAGGATTTCCCTTCCATTGCATTAGTTTTCGCCGATTTATGTTATATCATGATAAGGCTATTTTTGCTAACACCTCGTGTCAAGCACATTTTTGACAATCGTGTTTATTACACTTCAGCTGCCAACACCTAACTTGTCTCACTTTGCTAGCATTGTATCACTATTAGCAAATTTCTGCCAGTGTCTCTGTTATTAAATAGGTCTAGTCCCGTTTATGAATAGGATAAAATAAATTTTGATGGAGGCAGAGTTGAATCAGCAATCATTGCATGCAAATAATTCAATAGAGGATCACTCAGCTAATTTTGAAACTGTCGCCCACAAATACGGGACTTAATTACACAGATTTAAGTTTGTTAACCCTGTTCAATAACAACGTTTATACATAACTTAAAACATTACTGCCCTTAAAAATCAACGATAAAATACTATCTGAATAAGCATTTATTTAAACATTTGTAAATTTTTTTTTTATATGTAGCAAGGAGTGTTTCAATCTCTGCCAATGAGGTACAATAGATGCAATGGAAAATGGAAAATTTTATTACTTTTTCAAAGTTTTTTAAATATTCAGCATCACCAACATTTCTGAAGTATTAGTAAGCTTGAGTCGGGATCTTGGGTTCAAAAATATTTTTACAACAAACGCTTCTGAAATTTTGGTCTTCGAAATGCTTTGGGAAATTTTTCGAAAATGCTGCTAAACTGGTATAATCAACCTATGCCACAGTTACAAATACCTTTTTCTTTTAAATGAGAAAAATTGGGAACCTACATAGATGACCAATATCCAGGGAATAAAACTCTGGTTTAATGAATTAAGGATGATTAATATGGTAAAATGAATAAGTACATATTAATAGGAATAATCAGTTCGTCACCAAGCTGTTATGTGTTTACAGATGAAATCAATAAATTTGAGTAAGATTTTCTTTTTTACCAGGATACTTCCACATCTACACCTGGAGTAATGAGACGAATGAGCATCGTAGAAACGGACAACACAAGTGACGTCAGCGGCAGTTCAGTAAAGACATCGTTTTGCCAAGAGCACTTTGGTAACTGCCGCCTTAAAAAAAAAAAAAATAATTGTTAAAAAAAAAGTTTGCTTTGCCAATTACATTAAATGCTGCACAGAATGCACCAGTCTACTTTAAAGTGATATTGTGAAGTGTTGCATGTTAATACAGAAAGGTTTTCTATCTTTATTTTACAGATAGTCAACTGTCGGTCAGTGCATCGCCAAAAACTAAATATTTGGATCCTCAGAAACTTGCAGCTGTGCGGTCCAAGAAGCCCCCTGATTGGTACGAAAATATCACAGCTCACATTTTTTGTCCCATATTTGGGAAGCTTTATCCATAAACATGTTATATGTATCTGAATGGTTCACATCCCACAAAATAAGTTCATTTAATTGTAACTGAACTAAACTCCCTTTCCTGTGAATCGCAGTTATTATGGTCGATATTTCTTAGAGGAAGGTTGCTGGTGGCAATGTCTCCTCTTGATCGTGCTCAGGGATGGCTTAAAGGCCATGCGATCTCAGCAGCCTCCCAGCTCCATAAGGGAGTGACAAACTGTGCTCAACGGGTTTTTGAAGTTTTTAAATGTACTTTTATTAATTTAAGATTGATAATTTTCGAAAATATTTGATGTGTGAAGTATACAGGTGGATAACATGGAAAACATTATTTTAATAATTTGTCTGCGAAGATTTCATACTGGATATGAGTCAGCCTATTTTTATCTTCCTCAACTCCCCCATGCCATTAATACTATGCATTCGCCCAACGCATCATCCCCTACCTGCCGCAGTCTGCAGGCAGAAAACGAGTATTGTTTTCTTGTACCTAATTTTAAAATATGATCTCTTAGAAAACTAAAAATAGAATCAGTGAAAAATTATAAATCGAATATGACACCACTCACACTTAAGAGAATCAAATGCCACATAATTAACGCAGGAGGGTATATTTATATTATTTCACACTATGTGTAAAGTTAAAAGGAATCTTTTGTAGGAATATTTTTGTATAGGCTGTTAATGGTAAAGTGAGCACTTTATAAGGTCCTCCCAACATGCATTAATCACATATAAATATGTATTATTGTAGCCTTGGACGTTAACTTTCAAGATTGGTGAAATGTATACACTCAATATATAATGAGATGCCAGTGTTACTGGTCCAGGGGGCAGATGGATGAGAGGAGAGAGCAGTAAAAAGTTATAAGAGTGTGAAAAAATATCCGCATCAGCCAGCCCAGGTAAAACATTCACCTTAAGTCACCTTTGATCATGTCCATGTGGAAGGAAGCCGGGCAACTGATGGTTCGCGCCCAACTCCCTAGCGTGACTCGGTTAGTGAGCAAAGTTTGTAACCTTGTGTCCATCTTGTATATAATATAGGGTAGTATAAATGCAAAAGGAAAAACGTGATGGAGTATATTAGCAGTATACACAGTATCTGATTTCGGTGCTCAGTATTAAATGACTGTTTTGCTAAGTGTCATGGATTCGATTTTAGCACACTTTTTGTGCAAGTACATTCTTGGGAGTTTAGTACACCTTGTCTGACTAGAGTTCTAAAACAACTAGGACATGTTCAGAGTAATACGTTACATAATTGAGGGGGTTGGGATAAGAAAGTGCCAAGCCTCATTTTCACACTTTTGAGTAAATTGAATTTGAAAGTTTGATGAAATTCATAAATCACAGAAATTGCTTGGATGTAGCTTTCAGTATGTGAAGTTATAGCTTATGTTTTGACGAAATTGTAATTAATAATGTGATATTTCAATATTTAAGACATAATTCCGGGTAATATTTAATACTATCCAGAATTATTATGAATTTGTATGTGGCTTGACACTGTTTTTTCCCAAATGAAATGAATTATCAATTTGATTGACAATGTTGTATAATGAAAAATGCACATACTTTAAACATTTTGATGCCTTCCTACCGATAACATTTTAAATCATGGCAAACTTCAAAACTCGCTGAAGGAGTAAAACATTATAGATGAATGTTTAACAGTTAGTAGTAAAGTTTAATAGAAGGTACACCCACGTAACATTTAACGGTCTTCTTTTCTATAATATTATCACTTGGTTTTCTTGCACAAAAAACATTATTTGTATCTTTTAATATTAACATGCGTTTTATGATATACTTGAAAACTTTCTGTAAGAAGCAAAATAACCATAAGACTTTGAGTGGTGTATTACAACACAATAGTAGCAAAAGAGTCTTGCCTATCAGATCTCGGTATCATCATTTTTTTCAACAACATCCGCTGGCAAATTTGTGTATAATATTTATGACAGCTTGGGGGAATGTAGCCTATCAACAACATAACATCACTTAGTTTGTTTTTATGGATATTCCTGGTTCCTTGGTTCTTGTTCTTAAGGTTCAAGCTACTTTGCATTACCTTATCTTCCTGGCCATGAACTCTTCAAACTCGATGTTCATTCTGTGTTTCGGTTTCATGCCCCATGGGCTGCTCTCTTCAAATCTGAAGAAAATAGTATCTGCGAATTTCAGATCCACGCCACTTACATGTGTTTTCTTTGATGTATTCATCAGTCCATTTTTCAACTCCGCCAAGTCATAAAAATCATTCCTGCTCATTTCAACAATGCAAAAATTCGATTTTCACCTACAAAATGCAATTATTTCTCGCTATTGGGAAGGAGAGTACACATTAGGATGATGAGTCTGGCATTTTTCGATTTTAGCAAAATCTCTATTGGAGGGTAGGTAGGTATGGCTGGATATGAGAACATAATGTTTAATTTCTACAAAACGTTTGGTCTGAATCATATAACTCCAAAGTACCATTATATTCCAATTTTTATTCTGCCCCCCACAGTTATCGGAGAACACAACAAGTTTTCGAGCGTTAATAGAAACATATATGATGTATTTCAGAATGAAGAGAATCACAATCGTTTATACCTACATTGTATGTCCACAACTTTCATGAATAAAATGCAGGTCCACTTCTTAACTTTAGAGCTGGTAATGTCTGCTGTAGATCAACAAAAATTACATGAATAGTAGGGTCTTCTTTTGCAAAGTTCGTCGTTCCTTCAGTTTGGATTTCAAAGAATCTGCATACCGCAAGTGCAACTCTTTTGCAGTACATAGAGCAGTTTTCTCTTGTTCAGTCCCATTGTCAATAAAGCACTGAAAAGAGTCGCATGTTTTGCAAGTGTCTGTAGCAGGAAATTTAAAACCAATATTATACTGTTCTGAAAAACTCTTCCTATAATAATCTTCGGATACCACGGGTTTATTATTGTCAGAGCAAAACTTAATATAGCATCCATATAATGTTTTTATATTCATGTCACTTCCTAAGTAAACTCTGTTAGGATTTTGGAACCTGCTGTAGTGTGACCTGTATTTAGGAATTGCCTTAACATGATCATGGATACCACTGATTGCTTCACCCGAACAGCGATTGGGATGGTTTTGATGTCTTCCATGTTGATCTGGTGTGGGAGTGCCTACATGTGCCTTAAGTTTACTAATTATATTATTTACACGACCTCTATGATTTCGAAGACCATGAATACTCATGAACGATGTCTTGCAAACCCTCACCGATTTTTCGTTCACTTTGACCTTATATACAAATGTGTTCTGTTTTTAAGGCGTTTCCGATTCCTCCTTTTTTACTGTACCTCCGCTTTACAGGAATGGTCTCAATGCTCCTAAAAAGGTATGCATTCTGCTAATCAAAGTCTGCTATGTCCCAAAACCCATTAAACAAACCAGCCACCACTTATACTTGTAGATCATAACACTTCAAAGGACAGCGACACATTTTCCGAACTGTCGACGAAGGACTTGATTTTCCAGAAGATGAGGTGTGCGGTCTACCTTCATTCCTTCTTTTTTTGTTGCTGTGAAGTTTCTTCACAGTTTTCACTCTTTTGCAGCCTCTAGGTGCTTTGGCAGGGGAGACGAAAGGAGATCTCTGCAGCGTTTCTTGGTGGTCTTCATCCTGAAAAAAAAAAAATTTTTTTAAATGTAAATTGTATTGTACGCATGCTTCAGGAAACATAATATAAGTATTCTCAAACACAATAAAATGAAATAATATAATATTCTAAAAAGGCTATTGTTAACTGCACAAAAAATGTTATTATTTGCATTAAAAATGATAATGTAAAGGGCAACAAAGTGCCAAGCAACATCTTACAGTTAATGGGGGCAACACAATGTCAAGCCACATATTCTTACTTTCGCAATATGAGTCTGTGCATGTCAAATATGAACAAAATTCATTACGTATTGTAATCCCATAGAAAAAACACTTAATAATCTTATTAAATAAACATATTTCCATGGATCTTACAACGAGAAACAGACATTTGACTTAACCAACAAAATTGTGAAAATTTTACAGGATTATAATAATGCCAAGCAACACTCACCTGTTTTTAACTTTCAGAGGTGCTATTGTCGTCTGGTTGTGGAATATAATCAGGGTCAGCAATGCTTTATATTCTCTATCCTTATATTCACTAGAGAAAATTGATGTCCTTCTACAAGCCATTGTTTAACATCGGTGCTATGATGCTTGACACTGTCTTGACTCGAAAACGAATGCCAAATTATTTGGGACAAGAACTGAAATGCAACACTAAGCGCTATCTATTTTATTCACTATGGAACCATTTTAATAGCACATTAATAGTATCACATTTTCTCACTAGATGATACAATTGTGGCTTGGCACTTTCTTGTCCCAACCCCCTCAATTATTCCATTTTACTGTCTTTCCCCATATCATGGTGATCCCAAAAATTGTAAAGCACGACAGCATGAAAACCATTCATATATATTTTCAAAAGACTTCAAGTTACAATAAATTTTCAACATATTCACATAAAACATGATCGTACAACACATGTTTCCAAGTTGCCAATGCTTCAATAAAACCAATCTCATTGCATTAAAAATAGGCATGCCACTTTAAATTAAGAGTCCATATAAAATCCACTCTTTTCTCAATAGGATTAATCACTTTTGCTGACCAATATAAAATAGGCTCTAGCATTAAAAAGTTCATACAAAACAATCTCAGAGATGATTAAGAATTAATACATGAATATTATATCCTTCAATGTACAACAATAAAATATTTCATTCTCTTTACAATTAAGCTCGCTTAAGCGCAGCTGACCAATAAACATTCAGCTATAACAAATATTAATTTGATTCAACAATTATATAAAGCCTATTAAAACCTGCAAACAATTAAAATTACACTTCATTAACACAAAGCTGAACACCCTTCAAAACGGCTCGTTAAAAAGTTATTGAAGCACCTTCACAAGAGACATAGGACGCACAACATTAAAACCAATATTTAACCCAAGAATAATGTATTAATTCAATTAATAACCTGACAATTAATTTAGGCAATATATAAATGTATTGCTCCATCAATGCCCAATATGTTTGGGGCGCAAGAATTTAAAATTTGAAATATCTCAAAACCATGTAATACAATGTGTCCCTTTATTTTAAAATCTTAAGAATTATTAAATTTATTTCACAAACATTGCTTCTTTTAATTGCCCATCCACGCTTCTTGATAATACTGACAAAGTAGGGCGGCAAACAAAAAATAATTTTTCTTAAAACCACATGTGGAGCACCATAATCAGCCATTTGATGGCTCAATGACAAGATTTATTTAATACCTTGAAAATACTATACACTGACCGTTTGCTGTAATTTGAAAGGTGTGTATTTGCACACGCCACCAGAATGTACAGCCGTGTGGGGCCCATCAAAGTCTTCCTCGTACATTTTAAACCCTGATTTTAAAAACGTCTAAAACCATATCAGTTGGATGGCTGTTCAGAAGGAACACAAATTAAAGCAACCAGTTGTAAAAACACCATGACATCACAAATTTAAAAATTAAACACCCGAGTCGTGGATGAGTGGAAAGTTACCACAACTGGGCTAGTCAAATGGGACAGCAGACACTACACTAGACATCACGCAACACGTAACAGGTCGGTTTAGTTAATCCAGACAGAAAATTTTGAATGTGCAACTAAAAAGAATGGAGAAAAACTCTACCGCTTCATGTCCGTTAACACTAGCACGAATATAAACGTTACTAAATCTACTGAACACTTTCAAAACTCTACAGCCAAAAAAATTTCACAAACTGTCAACCACGACTCACTGTTTTCACAACCATCCCAACCAGCAATCAGTTTAACAGGCAATGTAAATCATTGACCATCATTGACAATTTCCTCCAAGTGCGATGTACTCAACAAAATTAATTAAGTGCTGCATAACCCCATGACAAGCATTGTTTTGTCTGCTTATCGTTGCTGCTGCCGGGAGAATAGGAAGAGGGGAGAGTGTGCATAGACTTTTATAAACTTAATTTCGCATTAAAAAAACTGTGATGCATTTAGGGTGGAGAATAACAGGTAGGAGAATCGAGAAAAAGAATAAGAGGGAAAGCTAAACTCCACTGTCAGCTATCATGCGCTAAGTGCCCATTACAATAACTAAGACGACGGCTGTGTGGTACCGTCGCAATATCTTCCCTCAGGAAAATGTACACCTGAATGTTAGGCCTTCGTTAACCCATCTTTGCAGTGTGGATAGTGGGCAATTAAATAAAAATAAGCCCTCCGTTCAGCATTTTATTTTGCTCTTTGTAATGTTGGCACCCAGTTAGCTAGTAAATTTAAGATATAGTATAGTTGCCACAACGTTCAAAAAAATTATATGATATTTCTTTTTTTTTCTATTACATCACTTTTAAAGATAGCTTACTGTTCAGTGTTTCTCATGTGTAATAATGTGTATGCTCTTTTTACAGTGCAGAGGGAATTCCTTGAGTTGGTAGGCCATTCACAATATACTAAGATAAATACACCTGGTTTACAAATAACTATCTAAGTTAACCATTTTATAAATATGTGTTTCATTTTCTATGATCTATTTCATTTTAAATTTCATAAATATTGCCTTCTTTCAAGAATATTTTATTATTAAACTGGCCCTTTTGGTATGGGGCACTTCATATGCTATCTTATGATTAGTGGAGTAAATTATTTTGTATTTGTCACATCATCACTGACCAATACAAGAGCTGATCAACTTTCATTATGTTTTTTTTGGGGGAAGGGTGTCAATTTTCGATTGTGCAGGTACTGGTCTGACTTTCGATTTGTGGCATGGAAGTCATGGCATATGCCTGGCCATAATTTTGGCAAACATGAAATTAATCTAAATGAAGCATTTTAACCAACTTTTGATATTAAGATTTTTTTTAAACATTTACAAGATACAAGACAATCTATTGTTAATGAGGGTTTGCGGGGGGGAGTAGGAGGAGGATAGTTTGTCCCTTGAGACCCCTCCTCCACTGGATCTGCCCCAATATTATTTGAATGGACAGTAGTATTACAGTGTGAGTGATGTTTCCCACAGGAGGGATGCAGAGGCGAGCACAGAGCAGGCAGGTGATGTGCCCCGCGTCGTGATGGCGTTCTGTCCACCAGTGGCTCACAGCTTCGTACCAGTGTCATCACCACTGTCGTGCCCAGTGCGGGAGAGACAGAATGGCTCGCTACCATGGGAGGAGAAGGGTGGGGGCAGAGTGAGCAGTAGCATGTTGTCCCGCAGTGTAAGGCAGCTGGAGTGCCTCAGTCCGGACCTGGCTTCCGCCACTGCCGTATCGCTGCCTGGCCCGCTGGTGCCCACCACCAGCCTGCTGACCACGTCCGCCTCGCCCCTGGTGCTGACGATGGTAACGGTGTCTCCCATGGTGTGCACACACCTGCCGGCCCCCGACAAGCAGATGGTGTTCGTGCCGAGCGCTGCCATCCCCGTGCCCGCACTGTCCCCTGCACATGAGACGCCAGAAGAGGAGGGTGCACCATCCGTGGCACGCAGGCCGCTGCTGGATTTCCGCGAGCTGGCGCCTATCAGTGAGCAGTGCGAGGTGGGAGAGAGCCCATGCTGCCGGACAGTGTGTGATGACTCAGGCAGGGAGTCTACTGTGTAGCGTGCTTCACCCACACCTATATGCTGTGCCACTGGAGGAGAAATTATCTACCTGTTACTGATCATAACAGTGTGCCAGCGAGTTGTGGCAATAGATTGAGCGATGTGTTTTATTGTAGCTGCTACAGAAATTATTCTGGCTATTTAGTAAGAGCTAGTGTTGAAGAAAACTGTTACACATACTTCGGTCCGAACAAGTGTACTCATTAAAAATGACATTGTACCAGCCAAGGCAACTTTGTGTGTCCTGCCTTATTATCAAACGAAATCTTGAAGATCCATTCATATTAGGTCATTCCTTAAAGAAAGTATTTTAACCATTGTTGAGAGAGGGGTTACAAAGTTACCTCAGACGATTGTATTTACTTCCACGAATTATTTTGGTATACAATATAATGAAACAATAAAATATTATACAGAATGACAAATAGCTCGATAAAATATCCCACTTGGAAATTTTTTTTCAGCATTGGCAAAATTGTCTAACATTTTCCTGTATTGCAGTTTCTGTACAATGTTTAATAACCTTTGCGAATTTAGTTAACCGGTTTATCATCAATTTTATGTTCCATATGCTCAGCATATTATTTTATGTTCATTTTTAATTAGCAGATGATAAGAGATGGTTTCTTCTCATTTTACTCGTGGTCAGACATGGGTAAGTTACTTTTAAAAATTAAGTAAGTTAATGTGCCAAAATTTTAACTGAGTTAAGTTAAGCGTTAGTGCCTGGAAAAGTAACTGTTCAAAAGTTAACACGTGGGAAAAGTAACTAAGTTAAATTAAAAGTTAGTATCTCAAATAAGTAACTCTGTAAATGTTAGGAAACAATTATTTTTCTGTTGAAATTATGTAATATGTTTTATTTAGTGAAAGGGGAGGAGTACTCTATACTACTTAAAATATTTAGACTTGTTAAATATAGTTTTATTTGAACAGTTTTTAATAATGCTGTTTTAAGAAAATTAATATTTCAGAGTCTTTACATTACAAGAAAATGGACAGAATAAATTATTTCTCATACAAGCCCCGCTAGATTCACTAGTAGCGACTGGATGCCAGTTTCTCTGCTGAGTGTCCGGTACTGGGATGTTAAAGTATTTGTTTTTATGCTGTGTTTATATCCCACAAAACGTAACTTTACGGAAACTGTTGTCGAAACCATAGATTCGGCTTGGCGTATTATCAGTGAAAAATGGAGCAGGCTTTTGACCACTGAGTACACACATATTAAGAAAATATGTATTTCACCAGCTGTTCTGACGAATTGTCATGGCGATTGCCCTCTTCTCTGTCAAAACATTACCAAAACAATGTGAAATTCAAGTTTCTGCATGAAATTAACTTTTAACTTAACTTCAAAATAAGTTATTTTCCTGCTAAAAAAAAGTAACTTGTTTAAGTTACAAGTTATTTGGTTGTAAAACTAACTAGTTAAGTTAAAAATTATGGAAAAAGTAACTTTTTAACTTAAATTTTAATTTGTTAACAAGTTAGTACCCATGTCTGTTCATGGTACAGTAATAACTGACATGGTCTTTACATTAGTATATCACTTTTTGTCAGTGGTCAATGAAAAGCTGGACAAACTTTGCCACCTCTGCATCTGGGCCCTTTCTGGGTGGTACAGGAGTATGAGAGCTTCTTTTAATTTTCCTGATAATTTCCTGTCTTTCTTTTGCCCTTTGGATTGCTATTGGGGACAAATAATTGAATGGGTTTGAGGAAAATATTCCAATTAGACGTGCCTGAGAAAACTAAAACAAAACATTGTTTTCCAGACAAACTATAAGTTGAAATGAAAACTTCACTATTAGACAAGTGAAAATACACATTAAGTAATTAGAAAGGAACTATTAAATGTGTCAGAATGTTATCCTTTTCCCACTCAATGCACAACAATACACACAATTGTAACATAAATTAGCTTTACAACTCTTCTCAGGGCACTATGAAAAATGCACAATATTTTCATAGAACTTCAAACTGTTAAACCTGAGTCCAAGTATGTAACAGGAACAGATGTGTAGTGTGACTCACGTTTGGGAAATGAGGTTATATGCTCATCTGGCTTAGGTATGGTTGTTTGTGTTAGTTTTGGCGGACATTTGAATGTTGACTGTTTTTATATATTGCAGAGTTTTGCTAGACTTCCAAAACATAATTTGCACGATAATGCAAATATGATAATTGTTTTTAAAATTTATATATTACAACTACAACATATTTCCAATGACCATATTATTACTGATATGCTATCTACAAAGTTAAAAAAATAAGATTTTTTTAAATATTGGATAGACAAGTATGGTTTTCTGGTAATTATTCCTACACTTCCCCTATATAAAGGCTGGTATTGTGGTGGATTTGATAGTTTTATACTTTCAGACAAAAAATTATTATTTGTACCAATTAATCAAGAACAGAAGTTTTTGCACAAAAATGCTATTTTTGGAGGGCCATTGTGGGTAAATGGAAGTGAGGGAGGGGGAACTGACCCCCCCTCACTGATCCCCCATCCATCCTCTTTAAAACCCTCCCCCTCCAAAGTGCCACCCCACTCCTGGGAGGAGTTAGAGGGACAAGGGAGGCATGATTTTCAATTTGTGTGATTGGGGGTGTGTTTTTCACCTTTGAATCGGCCTGGAAGGCACATTTTTCGACTTATTTCCTTCCAATTTGGGGGAGGGGTGACTGTCCATGACCCACCCTCCCCCCAATGGCAGTTAGGCCCTTCGTAAGCCTAAGTCTTAAGTATTAAGTCTTAAATTTTTTATTTCACTTTCACCATAATTGCAACTGCTTGTCGGGATGTGCGTCCGAGCACCGATAGGCGCGAGGAAGTGCATGCCGAAGTTCCCAGATGACATTATACCGTAAATACTAATTTGTATTGTTGCCTGCTTCATGTATGGTAGCTCAGCCCACTATTTCCACAGGCCCGACCCCTGGTATTTCAAAATTCGGACATAGCTGTATAAGATCGAACCATTACAATATGTGTTTCAAAAATCGCGATGGGAATTGTGATTTGAACTGATGTATTACATAATGTAGGCACACCAGTGAAAGAGATTGATACTACAAATAAACAGTTTGTGGAAAACTTACACTATTATGCTAGATGTATTTAAATCACAAATGGCTGAAATATGAGAGGACTTAATCGAGTTAAATTTAAGTAATGCGAAATTGTTTACAAATACTAGTTACATTCCCGAAATGCTAGCAAATGTGTTGAATACAATGTATAATTTTTAAACTAGACTACACAAACATTTAGATCACTTAAGAAGTGAAATTAGTGATATGATACACACACTTATTACAATGCAACTTTCAGAAAAAATGGAACAGTTGCCACGATATATAGGGGTTGAACTTATTAATAAAATATTTTCTTTAGTTACACATACAGAGATGCAAAAGCAAAGTGAGGAACTATATATAGTGTAGAATAACTTTAATACTTAAACTATAATTTTTGCTATTAATGATTTGAGAAGTCAGCTTGGAAGTCAATTATATGTTCTTTTAACTAAAATTGATAAAATAGAAAAAGTGCAAGAGTATCACCTTAATGTTGCATCTAGAAAACCAACACATTATGTTATATAAATATGTGAGGTATATGTGAAACAATACAAAAATTTTCATTGCAACTTCAGAGTTACGTAATCATATATCTGCTGTAAAGGAGAAATATTTTCAAGCTAAACACACATGAATGGAATGAAGTGTTTTAAATGAACAGATATTTAAACCTGTTACAAGTAGATTGGATACAATACATGAAATGATACATATTTCAATTTATAAACTGACAAGATATTAAGTTAATGGAACCTTTAAAGAAGAAAAACAAATTACTTGGCAAAATTGATAAATAAACATGTAAGTATTTAGTTTTAAAAGTTACTTCACCTACACGTAACATGACATTAGGCATATATAAGCTTGGGAACGTATGGTTCCTGGGAGAGACTGTAATTACATTTTACCTGAAGATAAAATTCAAGTAGGAGATTGTGTAACTGATAAGAGACTCACAGATTGTTTGAATTATTACTTAATGCATTTACTAATGGAGAAATAATCTAGAAAAATATAAGGAACTTACTACATGCACAAATGCATATTTTCGCTCAGGAAGTAATGAAGATCACCTGAAATTACATTTATTAAGGGATATCATAGGAAGTGGAATATATAAAGATGAAGTGGGTGATCGATTTCCCACTGTATATTGGAACAATCCCAACTGGTTAGTGGACAGATTAAAACTGTCCATTGCATCAAAACACTCTGGAAATAATTCACAAACAAACAAAATGGTTTCGATTATTTAAGGATTGACTGAAACATAAAGTTTAGTAAGATTGCTCAAGAATTACATGCGCCTGTGAGAATTATTTTTCCTAGAAGAAAATGTATTACTCTAGGAATGAACAATTTGTGTTATATCACATTACCTTAAAATACAATAACAGATATAAGTATATTTTAACTGTGATAAATGTATACACAAAATATGCTTCGGGTGTAATATTAAAAATAAAAGTGGAAAACAAGTTACCACTGCAATAAAAACTATTTCAAAGTGTAGAACCCCTCGTAGCATAGACACAGGTGAGGGAACAGAATTCTTTAATATTAATTTCAAGTAACTAATGACAAGAGTATGGAAATAATCATTATTTAACATACTCTGAAATTAAAGATGTTTTAGTAGTGTGTTTCAACAAATCTATTAAACAGCTAATATTTAATTACTTTACTTTGCATGGAACTTACAAGTAGGTAGGCATTTTGCCTGAAATACTAAAATTATATAATTCAAGATATCGCAGAACTATCGAGATGTCACCTGTAGATGTGAAAGACAACAGGTCATTGAAAACTGTATATAATAGTCCTAAAGTCACCGAGGAGTGGAAACAGAAGTATAAATTTGCAACTATGTATGTATTTCCAAAGTCAAAGGTATTATTGAGAAGAAATATACAATGAATTGGTCATATGAAATATTTAAATTATGCTACTTTACTAATGCATTAAAGTTTGGACAGTAATAATACCTTCTGATATATATGACTTCTGAGGTAGTTAAAGACTTAATCATTTTCTTTTGAAATTTGATTAAGACTTAACAATGAATTGTTGAAGACGTATCTTATTTAAGGTATTAGTTTCTGTCTTTATATGGTATGAGGCCGGAATCCCACTTCAAATCATGGACTTTGTATGTTTGTAAACGAAACATACTTTGAATTTATGGTGATAATTTTGACCTTCGATGAGGTGGTTTGAATGCTAAGACTTTGGTGTAGTTATCACTGGAATAAGATATTTTATCTTCTTTAATGATAAATTAGTTATAATGTTTTTCAAACACTTGCACACAACAGAACATGGCTAATACACAGCAACGATACTTATAGTGGCTGCATACAGCAGTTTTAATTACAGTGAATGCATAGCCTTTCAACACACAAAATTATATAACTTATAATTTGATTAAACACCTAATGAATATACGCATACAAAGCTTTGTAGAAGAATAATATGTACAGTTTTTTGCACTTTTAAATTTATACACACAATTCTTAAAACTCGCAGTATAACTGTTGAGGTACCAGAATGAACCAAATCATCATTTGGTTCGTCGTAACCTAATTTCGATATGTTTTCAGGAGCATTATGGTTGTGAACATGGTTGATGATTTACTGAATTTTCCTAGTCATATATTCCCTCCTGTGTGGCTGTCCAGCAAAAATGTCATTCACTAGTAATGACATTCCATGGGGACAATTTTCGCATATTAAGTAGGAGGTGATATCCTCATCTCCCCTTAAATTTTAGGGTAAAAATGGATAGACAAACTTAATTTCCTGCGAGTCATAGTAAATTATGAAGCTTTAGGCAAGTAGGCTAATTCACTGTTAATATCTAAAGTAAGTAAATAATTTGCCCTAACATAGACAAGGATTGCATTCTATATATGTAAACACTTTTAATTACAATTTGTAAACAGTGAAGTTCTCAGTAGACTGGGTCCAGGTAGTCTCGCTGAGTTGTTGAAAGCCACTGAGCTGTAGTGTGCTCGAAGTTCGAAGGCTGCTCTGTCCTCAGCTCTCCTTGGCCTGAACACCTTCAAATCATCTGAAGAGCATAAGGTTGTATTGATGCAGCGTGAAGTGCAGCCTTGTAGCACTTTCAAATTATAATAAACTGATGTTAAGCAATATGTGTGTGGGGGTCACTGGCTGGCAAATGCAGCTTCGAACTCGATTACTCCCAAACTTATACTGGGAATTTTCAAAATTATCTCCGCTCTTATACAATAACATGATCCAATATAGTGGATACCTCAGTTGAATTTTTCCTATTTCAGCCACTTTGCAAGCCTTGAGTTGAATTTTCCCTGTATTAGCCAGATCGCAAATCCTCCAGAGTTAAAGAAGTATAATATTAACAAGTGAGATCACATGAAGGAACATTTCATTTAATCTTTTAAAATAATAAGAGGTGAGGTAAAATTAACTTACGCAACTCTAGGGCTAACATAATACTTTACTGAAATGATGAGAAACAGGGATTATACGAAGGAACATGTCACACACTTCATTTAATTATTTTTTTTAAATAGTGGTAATGTATGCCGGGCAAAAAGCATTCGGAGTAGGGCTGTTCGTATCTCGGACTGCCGGTGGTGCAGGGGATAGCCTAATGGCATGCAGCGGTGCACATAGCTGGGTTTATGAGCTATTTATATTGGCAATGAGAGGTCATTCTGCATTGGGAAGTGGTGGCGACTGTAACTGCAATTAGCTTTTGTAATTAGCAATTGTTAATTGTAATTTGTAATTACTCTTGTGTGTAATTTGTAATTAGTATTGCTACTTGTTACAATTTGAAATTAGTATTAGTATTTGTAATTGTGCAATTGGTAATTACTCTAATTAGTAATTGTGCAATTAGTATTGGTAATTGTAATTGTGCAATTGTTTAGTATTTAATTGTGAAATTTCTCTCTCTGTACTTATTATTATTCAGTGTGCAGTTGATAATTATTCATTATGAGCGTTTAGTAATTACTTATTGCACATATTATCTGTCATCGACTTGCACATATTATCTCTCATCGACTTCACCCCCTCCCCGCTCAACCTAACCTACATCATTGCTCGTCGGCCACCAAAGGGTGAAGACCTTAATCACCCATCGACCTCCAGAGGGACAACACCTCTGTAGCAGCCCAACCTACCCCCTTCCCCTCTCCTGTACAACCTCATCAGAGCTCAGTCTTGTGCCCGCCACCAAAGAGTCAACTTCAGTCCTCCCAAAATGTCACTTGTGCCATTCTGCTGCCACTACCAACAGCCAATCACAGCACACCTTGGAGGGAAAGGAGGGGTAAGCCAACAGCAGGAAGGGGTAGCCCATTAAGAGGGAGTGATAGTCCCACCCTCAACCAACATCCAATCACAGTATATCGTGTTGGGGAAGGAGGGGAAAGGAGGGGGTTTGCGGAGTGGGGGTGACCAATCATAGCATGGGTGATGGGAGGGGGAGGGGTACACACACCCATGGGAGGGTCTGGGTGGAGGGGGACATAACATAACCTCAAATTTATGATATTGCACTTGTGTTACGCTTGCATTTTGGGTCCAGTAACTGCTTGTTGTCATTACTCTAAGTTCACACTACTGCCACTTAAAAATGGTCAAGAAGCAAAAATGTTTTATACTATTTTAACATAATACGTACTCTTTTGTTGTCATATGATGATGAAACCATAAAAATATTGCAATACTCTTTAAAAAAAAAAAAGAATTTGAGTAATATTAACATTTATGTAATTTTCGTACAAACCTCAATAAAAGGAAATCAATTCTTTAGACTAAAGTTAAAAGTAATTGCTCATGTTGTTATAATGTCATGAAAAACTTATTTGGAAATCTATCCTGCGTTTAGCCTGTATTTCAATTTCAATTACCGAGATAAAATGTAAAGTCAGAACAGTCGGATAGAGTGGGTGGACAAAGTGAAAACAAACTGCACCATGCTACTACTGTGACTTTAGTAAACTGTGTATTGAAATGGCGTTTTTGAAATTTGTAAAAATTCATATTTTAAGTTAAGCCTCATAACTAATAAACATGAGGTATTTTTTAAATTTATCATAGATATCATGTCACAAACTATAAAATATTTTTTAACCTAGGGAGGGAACAGTTTTAACTCTTAGAATGGCCGTAAATGATTAGTGCAGGTGACATCACATCATGTGTGTGAGGACTGTTCGCTGGTGGTTAAAATTTGCTCGATTCTCCAGCCATGTGGTGGCTATCGCTGCCTCGAGAGCATGCATTATACACCACATTATAAGGTTGTTCATAGTAAACTGAGCATGTTTGTGAGCTCTGCTTGATATCTGCTTGCATGCATGTAATTTATTCTCACATTCCATGAGTAATTGAAATTGACATTTTCCTCTTCACTTTAATTGTGCGTCGTTCCAATGAAACTATAAATATTAGAACAGTAAATACTTTCCAAATCTACTAATAATTATATTTACTTTCATTAAAAAAAACAATGTAAAATAAATCATTTCAATATTCACAAACATTTACCTTAATTATTAAATTCAGTGTCAAGTTATGGAACAATATTCCTTCCGTTGTTGTCAAGTTTACTGGGTGCAAGCCAGTCAGTGTGCCCGTTAACATAGCAAGTGCTATTTTTCAAATGTTGATTTCAAAAGTGCTCACTTTGCCATGAACAGCCTTTCTCTTGCAATTGCAACAGCCAAGGATTCATCTCTATGGATGGATGTGTTATGCTAGAGCTTGCTAAGACCCCATCAATATGTTTGTATTGAGATAATATGTTACGTGTCCCTATGTCTTGTAACACTTTTTAGAACTAGTATGCTGCCTTGCTGACTAAACCATAGGTATATAATACTTTATTGAAAACAAACATCTGTAATTAGCTAAATGGTTGAAAATGTGCATAAAATGCACCCAGGGAAATAAAGAACCAAGCGGGCCTGACTGTCCCCAGCAGCGATCACGTCTTAGAATTGGAAACTACACAATACCACGTGCCACATCCTTATTGGACAATATAACTGGACCATGGAGTTTGCTGTGTAAGATTTACTCGTGGCACTTCTATTAGTGAGAATAATTGGTCCAGGAAACTTTGAAAGGATTGCTTCAATGTATAACTTATTTGTGTTAGCTTGAACATAATTACGAAACCAGTATTATGCTGTGATGTAACAATTTTCCTGCCATAAAATTAAAACAAATAACATATCAACATTAAATTTTGCTATAGAAAAGTCGTTGTGTTGATTTATTGTAACATGTGCTCATGGTTACGAATAAAATGCTATAAATAAAGTTTGCTTACGTATGTGTATAAATGTTATGTTTGTAGGTCACGTATGCAAAATATTGCTAGGAAATAGTGTATAATTTTAGATGTAAAATTTACGCATATTTCATTACCTACATATTTAATATATAAAAAGGCTGGGCCATATTTATAAAAATGACAAACATTAAGAGAGAATATATTTATTTTCATGGCAAAGAGATGAATAAAGTGATCTTTAAAAATTACAAAATATTTTCATTCTCCACATCAATCATCAGATTTCCAACATCCTATGTGTTCTTCCTCGGATATCTTATGTCCTCTCCACCATCAAGAGCACCAACTGATCCATGTGAACATGTAAAAACATGAGCCACGTATTCACCTGTCCTCGTATGTCCCATGTACCATGTCGGCAAGTTCGTCCAATTTTTCTCCTCTCTTGACTGTTGTCTTAAGTTCGTTATATACAAATAAGAAAAATTTGCCATTCTGGTACATAAGCAAACAAAAATTTTTAATAAATAACACTTTAATGCCAATGAAAAATTATTTAAAGAATGAAAAATAATCTTACCATTCAGCAAATAATGTACAGCACATTTACCCAAAAATATTTCAACCTTGTTCGTGACAGCTACTATTTTGTTGGAGTTCGACAAATCAGGATAGTATTTAAATATTATCTTTGTGCTAGATGGAGCACCTCAGCGTCAAGTATCGCTGTGCCTTCTATAAGAGAAAATACTCAGAGAAGTAGCACTTGCATTATCTTGGGAATTGTGTAATTTAACAGGTTAGGAGAAGAGAAGTAATAGTGCTACACATACTATAGCTTCTCGGCCCTACTCTCAATGATGCTGCATGGGTTGGCATGTACTACAAGTCAATGCTCGACCGACTGTCTAGGACTAGGGCGTCGGTCCCCTCAACTAAGATTGCCAGCTGCCCAGTGTGGCAATCCCATTGCCTAAGATTGCCAGCTACCCAAAGTGGCAGTCCCCTCACCTAAGATTGCTTGGTGGCAGCAATTACCCGTGTGTTCGAGCCGCATGCAAAGAGACCCTAATTACCATAGGGGGTCACCAAATATAGCGATCACTTGCCTGGCTACATGATACCAATAATATTACCAAGCAAATTGCGTAAAAATTGTGAAATGCATCGCGAAACACATCGCACCGTGTTTAATTGCATCGCGAAGCAAATCTATGTACACTAATATCGTAAATCTCGTAGCGAAGCTCATCATGGAATACGTCGTAAATAGCGATTCATGTCACGAATCGTATCACGAAGCATGTCGTGAATCTCTAAACGTATCACGTGTTACGAATCATGCTGCGAAGCAAGTCGTGAGACTCGCTGCATTTTGCATAGCACATCGTTAAATCGTCACAGTGATCAAAACACATGAAGAAATACTTTACGACTAATTTAATTTGTTGCAAATCGCAAAACAGTCGCGATGATTCAAAACTTGTCATACCAACAGACCTGACCGACCATTGAGTAAGCCCGCCAAGAGGGGGTGGGAGCAAGGGGGTGCAAAGTGAAATTCTTGGGGGCTGGGTTCTTCGGGGGACCCTGGTAGGCCTCGACTCGTAAATGCTTATTTATAAAACGAAGTATTACATAATAATCAAATGCCGACACTCGAAACTAATTAACTTCCTACAGAGCAACTCACAATCCTCGTGTAATCAATACCACTGCTCTGGTCCGGTTGCCTCACCGTTACTGTTGTGCGCTGGTGAGCAGCAACGAATACGAAGGTACAGGCCAAGCTAACTGGAGGCGAATTGGTGCCTTTTGGAGCGAGCAATGTGGTGAGCAGTTTCTCTTCGTTATCGCGGATATTGGCCCTGTGTTTCGTTGTTTTGCCCTCGCATGTAGAGTTGCTATTAATGTTAAATATATAACAGTGTCGAATGGTAATGTTTATTGTGAATGTTTTCTTAGTCAACCATATTTGACTCGAAAATGAAAAATGAAAACTGACAACAAAGATCAGAGGTGAGAAAACAAGTGATTAAAATCTTAATTGAAGTTGGAATTCAAAAATCAAAGAAAGCTATACTAGAAAGTGACAATCCTTATTGTACTAAAAAGTAAATTGCTGCAAGAGTAATAAAAGTTGAGGTTGAGGAAATTTCTCTACCTTCGACAGGTGATGAAACTAGGCCTAATTAAGTTTTGGTTTTGGGTGACAGTTTGTATTCCAAAGTCGATGTTGAGGATGTTGGTGAAAATAAACATCCACAGTCTGTTGATTCGGAACACCCACAGACTGTTGATTATCATTCTACAGACTGCAGCGTCTCGTCTTTTAATCTAGCAAAATACCTGGGTGTCCCAGCTCAGATGTAATTGAAAGTTTTGTCCAGAAGGATCCTAACCTGGTCCCTGTCAATTTGCGGAGTGATGGAAAAAGAGCTTTTCTTATAATAGTTTTGTTTTCCAAAACCAAGAATGAAGAGCTTCGTTCAAGAGACTGGTTAACTTGGAATGAAAGTAATGAATCACTTTTTTGCTTTCCTTGTGTGTTAGGCCGCAAAAGTAACTGACTGTTCAGAGAGCAATCGATCAGTACTTATGACTGATGAGGGTCGGAAGAAAGCATAAAGATTTCGCCAGGAATATTCTGTTGCCCAATCATGAAATCAGTGATCATCATAAGAAGAGATACCTTAAATGGAGAAATTTGGAAAGGCGATAGAATCAAAGGACAAACATTTGTACTCGGCTGGATACAGAATTAGAAGGGAAAACCAAGTACTGGCATAAATTGCTAGAACATATTTTATATGTTGTTTTGTTTTTAGCTGAGAGAGGCTTACCACTCGGAGGGGATTCATCAAAAATTGGAGATCCCCACAATGCAAACTTTTTAGTCCTAATAAAGTTACTATCTATTTAGGACCCTCTGCTTCGAGAATATGATACCAAAGTAAAAGAATCGCAAGATAATGGAAAATGGCTGCAGCCTCGTTACCTGTCATTGAAAACTCAAAATGAATTTATAGAGGCTTTTGGAAATAAAGTATCAAAAGCAATTTTAGCTGAGAGGGAAAATAAAAATATTACTGCATACTGGCTGATGCCACACCAGATGCATCTCATAATGAACAACTCGCTATTGTTTTGAGATATTTGTTGGAAAATGTGTCTCATTTAAGCATTTCAGAGATGTTTCTAAGCTATGTTAATTGTTGTAAAAAAAAAAACGGAAAAGATATTGTCGATGAGATTTCTGAAGAAATGGAGAAGTTGTGGATTCTCCTGAACGATTGTCATGGTCAAGGTTACGACGATGGGCCAAATATGGTTGGAATTTATAAAGGTGTAAGAGCAATTATATCTTAAAGAAATCTGTATGCTCTGTTTCTGAACTGTGCTGCACACAGCCAAAATCTGTGCGGAGCTAATGCAACCGAATGCTGTAAAGAGGGAATAACCTTGTTTTGGCACATGCAGCATTTATATAATATTTATTTTACTAAATCTCCTCGACGATGGAAAATTCTCGAAGAAAAAATCCACTGTTCTCTGCATGATTTGTCAGGCACAAGGTGGTCAGCAATAGTTGGTGCTGTTAAGTTATTTGCCAAAAATATTCCTGGGGTAAAACATGCTGTTTCTAAATGTAATGATTTCAACTTGAGTGCAGAGGCCAAAACTGAAGCAATGAGGATCGGAAGATAATTTGAATCATTCAAATACACATTAAAGTCATTAATTTGGTTCAAAATGTTGGTACCAAGCGATAACCTTAACAAAATACTTCAAACCAGAAATGCAACGCTTGATGTGGAAGTTGCCAACATTCATAGTCGTAGACAAGAGATGAAAGACTTAGAGATCAATTTCAAAACATATTAACTGAGACTAAATTTGTAGCCAATACTATGGCTAACAGTGATCTCCACAATCTTACTGAAACTAATCTTGAATAAAAAAAGGATCAAGAAAAAAAGAATTTTCAGTGATGAGGCTCATAAAGAACTCCTTCATGTTAACGAAAATGAGACAAGAGAAGAAAAAAATACTTCAGAGTGAATGTTTCTACATAATAATTGATTCTGTTTTATCGGGACACTCAGAAAGATTCAAAATAGCAAGAAAGCTAAGACATATTTCAAGTTTTGTGGCAGTATCTAGATATAGAAGAAAAACGTATCATCAATCTACATTGGTATACGAAAGATTGTGTGGTCTTACTACACTTGCACTAGAATCAGAACTAGCCAGACAAATTGATTTTGATGACATTATAAAACAGTTTGCCCAAAAAAAGCTAGAAAATTTAATCTATGACGGCAAATAGCAGACAGAATGGTCATCACTATATTAATGTAAGAAAATGCAGTGAATAGGGCATTGTTTATTTTATAACCCGAAGTATTTATGTAAGTAATTACTTGATGCCTAGTGGTGTTCGGTGTGCATGAAACCCAAGTATGGGCGTGCCGATACAGCACTAACAGGTTCGACACAGGACTTCGAGTGCGATCAGTAATATTTTAAGGGCGCCAGCTAACTTCCAAGGTGAATCCGCTTGAGTTAACAAGAGACTTTTGAGGAACTAGTTAAACAGATAATGATAGAAGAAGATCAAGGTTGTTGTAAGGAGATTAATTTTAGAGTTGACGGGGGAAGGTATGCCCCAGGGAAGTCATTGGGAAGTGGAGGGAGAAGAATGAGTGTAGTGTTGAATTTGGTAGATGATCATGAGGTAGGGGTTGGTGACGGAATTGAAGTATCAGGGGTTATAAGAGGCAGAGAAAGGAGTAGGAGAATTGGTAAACGTATTAGAGATAGGAGTGAAACTAGAATGGGGTTTTTAAAAATAAGTTTGGATGGGATATAAATAGAGGATAGTAGAGAGAAAATGGAGGATAACGAGGTGCTTAAAAGTTCAGAGAGAAATAGAGAAGAAAGCACAGAAATATGTAAGGAAGGTATTGGAGAAGAGATAATAGGAATGGAAGAGGAATGGAGAGGTGGAGAAGAAGGTTTTTGGGAAGCGATGGAAAGGAGGGTGAAGGGGGAGGAGAAATATGGTACGAGGGAAACAAGGGTAATGAGGATGAGAAAGGAATAGATTATGAGTATGCAGAATGGTTAGTGATGTTAGATGGAACTATTGAAGGATTGAGCAAGAAATTGGATAAGAAGTTGGAAAATAAGATGGAGGTTGGGATGATTAACTTTAGGTGGGATTAATGATAAAACGATTATACAAGAGAGGTTAGAGGGATGGCTTGAAATATTTAATAAGGAATTAATTAGGGCTAATAAGGAAGATAACGAAATAAAAAAGGTGAAGGTTATTAGATTTAAGGGTAAGCTGAAATCTAAAGGTGGAACAGATAAGGCGAAAAAATTTAGAGAAGTTCAGCGATTATTTGAGAGATCACCTAGAGTCTTATTAGATAAAATTTTGAGTGAGACTTTAGGGGAAGAAAGGAAATATTTAGGAATGAGTAAAGAAGAAGTTCAAACTTTTTATGATCAGATTTGGGGAGTAAATATAAAGTGTTAATGATAAAGTTAAGGAAAAAGCTAGGTAATGTTGGAATATTAATGAATGTTTGATGCCAATTCTGACTGAGGAACTAGTAAAGAAGAGGAATTGGATGAATACAAAGGGTGCACCAGGGGTATGTGGCATTAGAAGAATGCATTTATACAAGCCAGGTGTTGTTGGAATAATTACATTATTTTTTAATATAATTCTAAAATTTCAAATTTTTCCAACTTTGTGGGAGGGTAATACGACTGTGTTAATACCAAAAGGAAAAGGTAAAGATAACGGAGTGGAATATCTTAGGCCAATTACAAATGGTAGTATATTGAACAGGTTATACACGGGGTTGTTGCATCAAAAGATGGAAAAACAGATTGTTTTGACTGAAAGATAGAAAGGTTTTAAGAATGAGGCAGGTTGTTTTAATAATATAATAACTTTACAACAATGATATAATAGAGGCAAGAAGAAGGGGATTGTATTTGTTAAGATTCTAATTAAGAAGCCTTTCCATACAGTTCCAAATAACATTATTTTGAAGAGGCTAAGGAATCAGGGCGCCCCCAAAATAATAGTTAATATTATTGAAGGAATGTATAGGTGTAATTTGACTGATATTGAGACTAATGATGAGAAGGTTAGAGTAAAAATCAGAAGGGGTGTCAAGTAAGCAGACTTTCTCTCCCCTTTACTTTTTAACTTAGTTATGGATCCGATGTTATAAAAGTAGTAAATGATGGAAGGTATTAAATTAGAAGGTGGAAGTGTTTGTGTTAGTTTTTGCGGATGATTTGGTTTTGGTATCTGATGGTATAAACAGAATGGATAAAATGTTGGGAATTTTAAATGAATATGCGACTGATCTCGGGATGGAGGTGTCGGTTCTCAAGGCCGGGCATATCATCTTGTGGTAAAGAATAAAACATGGACTTTTCTACCAACTATGTTTAAATTGGGAGGTGTACCCATTGAATGTTTGAACAGTGGTGATCAGTTCGAATACCTGGGGGTTAGTTACAGATTTGTCAATGGAAGGGATGATAAATTTATAAAATACATGGAGTCTCAAGTTGAGCAGATTTGTGGTGCCCCACTGAAACCCTATAAAAAATTATAAATTTTGCAAATCAATTGGATTCCAAGATTTATCTATTCTTTAGTGGTATAGGGAGTGTTTTCGGCTTTCCTGGAGGATGTAGATGGTGTTATTAAGCGAGGGGTTAAGGAGGTATAGAATATACCTACACAAACTTCAGGTAGATTTTAGTATACAGGCAAGAAAGATGGAGGATTAAGATTAATGAGACTTAAGGAGATTATGGGACAATCTAGAATCATAAAGTTCACTAAAATGAATAACTCTGAGGATAAAGTGTTGCAATGGATGTGTAAAGAAGTGGATATAGGTAAAGTAATTGATAAAGAGTTAAAAATGTTACGCCTCCAGGAAAGAGCCGAAGACAAATTACTGGGAATATCAAAAAGAAAATTGGAATTAAAAAATCAAGAACTTAAAAAGAGAACAAGGCAACAGTGGGGTGACCAGTGGACACAAGGTGAGGTGTGTAGGTTTCTAGAAGATAACCCCGAATCAAATGTGTGGGTGTATGAACCGGACACTCTAGGGGCATCACGGTTCCCCGAGGCCATTAAAATGAATACAGACCAAATAAATAACAGGGTGACACTGGCCCGATGTAAGGGTGGCGAGTTAACGTGTAGGCAATGCCAACAAACCTCAGACTCTACTGGTTACATTAATGTGCTTTCCTTGAAACTAAGGAGGCTGGAATCCAAAGACATAATGAGGAATGTAGAATGATAGCCCAGAAGTGGATGGAGTGTTATGAAAATGCGTCAGTTGTTGAGGAACCCACCCTCGAAGTGGCTGACCAAAGATGCAAACCAGACTTAGTTCTGGCTACAGAGAGAGAGGTTTTTATTGCTGAAGTGACAATTCGATATGAAAAAGAAGATAGCTTAATTAATGCTGCTCAGGAAAAAGAGGAAAAATATAAGATATTAGAAGATAAAATAGGTGGCATATATGATGATAAAATTTATAGAAGAGTGGTGGCAGTCGTATTGGGGGTGAGGGAAATCATTCCCAAAAAAAAAAATGTTTAAAAAAATTGGATATTGGTACTTATGGAATGTATAAAAGTCTGTGTTTAAGTGTGTTAAGAAGTACTTTACAGTTGTATGCCCAATTTCTGGATTTAAGTATTGTTAATAGTAATGAAGAAGTTTATATAGGATAGGTATAGAAATCCACTCTCATGTAATTTGATATGTTAGTGATTTTAAGTGTTAATTTTATTAATAATTTTAACTTTGATTTTATTTGGATAAAGAACATAATTGTTCTGATTTGTTTTGTTTTGTGATAAATGTCACAACGATTTTATGGTTAAATTATTTTAATGTTTGTGGTTTTGTGACTATTTTTATATCTAAATTAATTTATTATGTAACTGGTTAATAATCTAACCTTTTAAAGTGATTTAATGATTTTAATGTTTTATTATGTAATTTTGTTAATGCGTGTTTTTAATAATAATGTTTTAATGTGTTTTAGAATGTTTTTGCATAATTTGACAGTTTTTATATTGCTAAAGAAAGCATTTTAAATGTTAATGTAATTATTTAATTGAATTTGATTTTAATATATTTAATGTTAAAGTTTTGGAATGTTAATAGGTTTGTTTGTTACATTAAAATTAATTGGTACACTGTCAGTATTTTAAGTGTTTGTCTAAAAATCACCACCAATCTACTGTAAAATGATGTTTGGTAAACAAGTATAGGTATACAAGGTTTCATAACACATGATGTAAGCCAGAAAGAGTATGATACACCCTTTTTTTTGGGGCCGGGGTCAAAAAGCCCATGCTAATGACCGTGTGCTCCCTAGCATCTACTTTCGGTAGTAGTTGTAAGTGGTGAAAACAATTAAATACATATAAGTTGATCTTGGTCTGGGATATTCTCACTACCCAGCACATTGTTATTACACACTGTGAATAATTTCAACTTACATGGTGATGCCGTGTGGTGGGACTATGGACAAGTGAAGGGAAGTTTGACTCGTGGCAAGGTCGAGGTTAAGATGTTGATGTAGTTACCCGGTGTGCCAGACACTGTACCAGCAGTATCATTCTTGGTAGAGCTGATTCTTCTGTTCTCTGGGCCATGGGCCGTTCACCCAGGGCATAAAAATATCCACACTGATTCTTTGCTTTCCTCATGTAGATAATTTAAGAATATTATTTGTACTGAATTTCACTTCAGCAAACCTCTCGGCGGGTGCCACGCCACATTACGTAATATTTAACCAGTACTACCAGGTGGACTATCGGTGGATCACACGCCAAAACACTAAGTACTTTCAATATTAACGAGAAGACATATTTAAAACACTGAAAACTTCTACAATAAAGAGTGGGTATTCTGAGGGCCCGTGCCCTGATGAACTTTACAGTTAGACAAATAAGAATACGCTGAATTACTGTTCCACAGATATCTCGGTGCTGTTTATTACCTTCTCCGTATGAGAAAACTTATACATTGCACTGGGCTCTGCCCACCAGTAGGGCTATACAGAAAAAAAACTGTCACACAATGGATATTATAGTTTTAAGTCCTCCTGGGCAATGCAAAACCACCGGGGAAGAATGCAGGCGTTCTGGCTGCTAATGAAACACGGTTCCGAAATAAATAAAGTCTATTGATGTGAATATGGTTGGTTGCAAAGTTTAACGCCGTCCAATGTGCACGATGCGGCTTTGCCTTCACGAGTTTCAGATACTACTGCTTTGTCCAGCTAGGCGCCTTGACCGCCCAGGTTGGGAACTATTTATTACCGTACACAACATAACCCTTTTGCTTGCATCAATTAAGGCTTACCTGCTCAATGTAAAATACAATAATTTGAACAGGCATTTCTAGCTATAAACCAAAACACACAACACTTGCCATGGATATTGCGAACGGTGAATACAACTGTGATGAAAATACAAATATAATAACACTTGCTTTGTTGGCTCAATATAAATAGGGTTTCCACATATTCTGTTCGGAATGTTCCACGGCACCTGCCATTAAGCTCTTTTCAGTTGGCCCTATTTTTATCAGCATTGACGTGACTGGTGCTGCACTCCCTAGCACCTTGCACTCATTGCTCTAACATGCATCTTGCACTCATTACACCATGCACATTGGCTACTTCACTGCACATGCATCACTTACACAATGTGTTTCCTTGTAGTGTTGGCCTCTGTGCATGGCCAGGCGAATGGTCTATGACGCGGGAGATGCCGGCACACATCAGTGGGTTGTACATATGCTGGGATAGATATATAGGCTCCTTGTTGACTCTTGATGTTGTAGACAAAGCTAAGAATACTTTGACCACATGGTCTGCAATACGTGGTAATAAATTGAAAAATAATGCTGGCAGAAATTTCATACTGGTCTCGCAAGGCAGAATAAGGTACTCAGTCATTTTAAGTTTAAGTATCCCCATTATTATTCAAACTTCAAGTGAGATTGAAGTTATGGTTAAGCGGGCGTGTGGCACGAAGCCCTGCACTGGCCGAAGCTGCAAAGTACCATAAGTGTAGGAAAATATAGAAGCGAAAATAAACCGGAGGGGCAGCGAGTCTGCTCCAGAGGGTGGTTTACTTGAGAGTTGCGCGAAATAGGTTGAATGTATTCCAGATTATTAAGCTATTGCGTTTACATGATTAGTTATAAAGTTGCTTCTCTTCCGAGCTGCGTCGTCGCGTCTTACTCTGATGCCCGTTTAACCAAGACTAAAGATGGCAGTGTAGCATTGGTGACATCTTGTAACCAATGCCGTACAAGCACAAAAATCCCTTGCAGGAAAAAATTAAATGAATTATATGAAACACAAACCTGCATGAGATACTGTGGGCGGCCTCGTCGGACACCAAGGAAAATTATGGGAAAATTGAGTTTCCATCATGAAAATCCAGTTTTGGACGCCAGTGCTCCTGAGCATGAGAAGAAGTTGGGGTAATGTGGCCGATGGCCACATGTGGCCTGCCTGATAGTCACACCGCCAGAAGAAGAGATGGTGGCAAGACAAGTCATTACCATGCTGTCTCCCATATATGGTTGGAATTTATAAAGATGTAAGAGCAATTATATCTTAAAGAAATCTGTATGCTCTGTTTCTGAACAGATGATCTCCGTTGTGCTATACTACAAGTCCTGCCTTGTCTAGTGGGGGTTATTGGCCTCCCCCCAAATGCCAATACACTGTTTTGGCTTCCCCAATGCCATCAGTTACTTATGTGATTTTTAACTGAAAAAGAATATTTTAGTAAACAGCAGAGATGTGGCTGGATTAAATAAAATACACCGGAATTCCAGTCACATAGTTTTATTTAAACTTACTTTCCCAATAGGGCACTTACATTGCATACCGCTTTTGAAGCCAGACGGGCTCTTAAGCTGCAAAAATAGCTATAGGCCTACATGGTTCTTGCAATGAAAGCGTAAAATACTGTCCATGTAAAATACAGGCCAGGTTGTGAGGTTACGCTGACTCTGGGCTAGCAAATGATCACAGGTTCCAGTAAATTATGTTTAAACAGAAATTACGAATGATTAGTATATAAAAAGTTGAAGTGCCTGGAGCACCGCGGGGCTCCTCCCATTCTTAAACGAATGTGCTAAAATGCATAAAAGCCCTGGCAAATCATTCTACGTGTATGTACAACACTGCGAAACCAACATATTGAAATTTATAAAATTTTCAATTATCTGGCCACATGGTCGAGCACATCACGTGCACCAGTTTGTTCGAAAGTCGAATGTCTAATAATACTGTCACAAGCCAGTATTGCAGTACTAGAATATTTAGGTTAGGGCTTCAACTTAAAACCTTATCTGTTTGGCAAACTGTATGTCATTCGTCCACAATTAATATTTGCACCCTGGTGGCACATTTGCATTGTGTGCTTACGTGTGTCCATATGCAATGTTGTTCGAAATAGACAGCAAATGATTCACACTAGTGTTTGGAACATGCACATCTTACCCTCAACTAAAATTATCATAACTAGAAATAACGCATAGCACTTTAAAAATATGACGATACTAATTGTCTCCTGTACTTATGTGTATACAAAGGTGATAGGAAGAATAATAACACAACAAAACACAACACATTATATTCACACTGGCACACTACATAACCTGGAATAAAATGATGTAACAAGCATTGCAGAATTAACACAACATATTACGTACACTATATCGCATGGGCGATAGATATTGTGCATGACAGAAACGAGAACCCCTGGAAAGTATGCGGATATGCTGAGGTGAGATGGTGGCACTAAAAATTTATCGTAAGTAAAAGTGTTTTTTAAATAGTGATTAAAAAAAGATGCACTTGGGAATAGACTTAGTAATTTTTATGCTCTCTAAAAGGATAGCCAGTCAAAGTAATTTGCAGTTTCATACATGTAGGTAAAAATTTATTTCATCTCTAAAAATCAGCCACAATATGTCGTTTTTTTTAGGTATATTTTGAGGGGGGGTTTATTGAGCTCCACAGTATGGTAAAGTGCATTATCCATTACAGTAACGGAATATTGTGATAGGTTAGGTAATAATTCATCATAAATCCATTTTTCGAAGTTGACATGGTTCATCTGGCCATGGTAGTCTCCAGTGCTATACAGAAGTAGTGCATTAGGAAGTAATCCAAACCGACCACCTGCATGCAACAATATTAGTATTTTGCCTGCACTTGGATTTGCTTGAACTCCAAATTTTTCGCTGTGTTGCCAAAACTTGGAAAACGTCAAATTACTATCGACCCAACTTCCATCAAGGTAACTAATTCTACCAACTTTATGTAAGAGTCTTGCGTAAGTAGTCATTTCACCATGTAACGATGTCGGCTCTTTCGGCGAGTATTTTCCTCTTTGACCTACACTTTCTCCACTTAAATCCCATACTTCTTAAGCGGTGAAGTATTCTTGCTTCATATGGAAAAATCTATCTTATTTTTGATGATTGGCAACAGTTTTGGAATAGCTGCAACATTCTTCTTGCGCACATAGAAATCGTGGATTGTGTTTCTAATTACACACTTATCGAAATCATCCACTTTCAAAGAAGTGTATCGTTTTACAGCGGAGTGGTTTTTTTTCAGGTGTAGATAATAATATGTTGGGGTCAGTTTAATTTTTTATTTAATTTTATCTTCGGATATCCTGTATGGTGAATACACCAACACCCGTGTAAAATGCCATACGAGTTGCTTTCCTCTTTTTACTATAAGCCATGGCGAGAATGATAAATTTACACACAAAATCTGTTAAATTTTCTAAAAGAATCAATATATTCATAATTATGCGAGCACGATTTTCTAATGTTCAGATGAGTCACTGACAGATCTCACACTTCAACAAAACCTCGGAAAAGTTAGAACGCAAGGCCGATGTTTGCGCTCACGACCTTACCATTGTCTGATGACAGGTAAAAGACTGCTACTATCCCAGGAATTCTCCAGCCTCACCCCAGCCCCACATACCCCACCGCCAGGGCCGCTCGTTTCTGTCATACATAGTACACATTCTGCACTCACCAATTCTCACTGACACATTTACCCTCAAAAATAATATATAAACAAACACTGCACTGGACCGCACTGCAATGTCCACACTTTTGCACGCACATGGGACGATGGCTCTGACAACAAACCGCCCACACGTGGAACATAGGTGACTGCTGCAGACATCAGATTACAGCGTGGTGAATGGACTTATGCCTGAACATATCCATTGTCACCTTAAAGCCTAGCACTTACATACAAAAATATAAAAAGCTGTAAAAATTATGTCTTAGAAATTTTTAGAAAGAAGTATTAAATAAAGCCATTAGTGTTACATGAGATTTCGAAAGAGCGTGAAGACATTATTACACTTTAAATTAAATAAGAATTGCACAGTATTTAACTGTTGCTAATGGTTTGATAAAGGGTTAGATATGGTTTTGGGGGTAGTGAAGGTGAGGTCTAGGATGTGGTTTACCCGACTAGGCACTAGGCGTCATCAAGGCGATGCTGAGATGATTGTTATTGCACGATGACTCTTGCTGATCCCAGGGTTGCAGACCGTACACCCGGACTAATTCTCCTCGCCGACGATGCTGGTGACCTCTGCCCCTTTGACTATTACACCAGATTAGATTGAATTGTAGCTGTTTGCTAAATGGTAGCCAGTGGGTCGACTATGTAACATACTGACAGTTACGGCGGGAAACTTACAAACATTGGCACTTTCGAATGTGGATTGTTAGGACCAACCACACGCCCATAAGACTCGGAACACTTGCTAAAACATATACACTTGCAAAGGTTGAATGAAATAGACAGCTACTATCATGATATGCAAGTATTGTTAGGGCTCATCCCCTGAAACGCACAAGGCGGTCGAAATAATTTATGCACCATTCATTTCAGAGCAGAATTTATTCAACGATATTAATAACCCTCTGAGGGGAACACTTTACATGCGAAAGAGGTGGCTAATCACTATCGGCCACTAGAGGCAGATCCAGGCTTGATATTCAGGGAATAATATATTATAAAAATAAACTCTATTGTAAAAATTAGAATTCTGTGTGTTACAATATTTCAATTGTCTTATGATACATGTGGCAAAATAATTCAGTTATGTTACAAATTCAAGGCGCCAAAATTTCTCTTTAGCAAATCTATCTATAACTTTTTCAGAGTCAATGTTCAATTCTCTAAATAGATGTAACAGGCAAAGGCCATTCAACTGCTCCTCGGTCATTCTAGCTCTAACCCAAGTTTTGACTCGCTGGAGAGCAGAATAAGAGCATTCGGCTGTAGCAACACTATCTGGAATAGTACACACAATTTACAGTAGCACACAAATTGTAGGGACTATGTCAGTGTTACGGTCACCTATACTTCAAGCACTGTCACTGGTATTTACTTGGTCTTTTAGTATCTTCTCCATTTGGCTTTCCATAGTTTAAATTTACCAAGAAGATAAATATCAGGTACTGTTGATGCATAATATTTTTGCAAGAAGAAATTGTATTTTTTTGCAAGTAACTTCATTTCTTGCTCCTTGCATTCGATAAATTGTATTTTAAAATACTACTTGGCATCAGGAGTCTTAAGTTGAAAGACTCAGAAATGCTTCTGAAAATCTAGCTGAAAGATCGGACAATGGAAACACAAACATGTGCAGCTACCGACACATTCAAAATGACTAATCCCTGTTACTGATACTCTTGAAGGATTGTTGTAAACAATATTAATGAAGGTCATGAGGAGAAGGGTGTTGAAGAAGTGTTAAGTGTAACCAAACACAGCAGAATAATCTGCTGTATTTGGTGTAACTATGTGATGTCAGAATGAAAAAGGGAAAGAAGAGAAGGTGGTAGGGATTAGGGTCGAAGGAGGAGAGTGAACAGGTACACAAGTGCAACTGTGATGCTGGAAATGGAGAGAACGAGGAAGGGAGAGACTAACCCTCTGGGCCAAGCGAACTTGACCATCAGAGCTAAATATATTGTTGCAACACAAAACAGAGTATGTCTCTCTGTGTGTGTTACCTTTTCTAAAGCACTGGGTAAAGTGTGAATTTAAAGTAGGTACTATTTTTCAATTTTTACTTGGAATTCCCCCTTTTTAGAGCAGTCTCGGAGGAGCAATGGCCCCTATCGCCCCCTCGGGATCCGGCCCTGCCGGCCACTATAGTTAAGCTGCAAAAAGTCATACAACAACATAACAATTACTGTGCTAAATGCTTCCGGAGCAATGCTATTCCCACAGGAATAGAGAGTGGTGTCTTGGGTGGCTGAAAATGAGGAAAGGTTCTTAGAGTTACATATAACTTTACTTTACGTCATGCTGCTTATTAAAACTTACATGGAAAATTACATAAAAGACTCTGCAGAACAAAAACACTGGTGAATGATAATGGACATAGCATTAGATGAATGATGAAAGAATTGCATATGCAAACACACACAACAAAACACTAGGGAACAGGAAAACACAACATACCGATGTGATCCGGCACCCTAGGCCGTTCTTCCCATCTATGCGATCAACATTCATTGCCTACGAGAGTTGTCACCGAGGAAACTGATGCGTGCAGCACACCGTTCCATATGTACACACCAAGTGCATCGGTGTCTAGATAGTGCACGAGATATAAAATGAGAGTTATTGAAGTGTTGGTGTGTGTAATGCATGTTAAAGGCAAAGTAGGTAGATGCATTTTAGTGCATCAAGACAAATGCTCCGTATGATTTGAGGGTTATGTTATGTTTGATGTGTCTGTTCCGAATGTAAAGAGAGGGTTTTGTATGTCGTGTCTCAGCTAGTCATGTGAGTATTTGTGGAAAGTGTAATATGCACAATATATGTTTTAATTGTGTGAATAGTATTCTTAAATATATTATTGTTGATTGCCCTTATTCCTAATGCAGTAAACACACACATTATCATGCACGTCAAGCATAGATATTATAGTATGTCACTGCCATCCATAAAACTTATGGTGCTGCTTGAGTCTATTTTTATAGTGCCTTGTATGAAATTTTAAGAGTGTTTAAATGTAATGTGTTGAATATATGTTTGATGTGCACAGAGAGCACATTGGGTGCAGGTAACAGAAATGGCATTTTACACTTAAAGCAGTGGCGGACAGTATAATAAATCATGACACAATTTTCAAGAACAATAATCACAGACACATACTGCTAGTTTAACAATTAAGTTTATATATATATATATACACATAACCCTACTTTTATCCTAAATGTATAAAAGGTGCAAATGTGAGAACTATTAATAATATGAACACTGCAAATTACATATAAAACTGAGTGAAATGACATAAAAAGCTAAAGACAGGATAATTTATTTTGTCCACAATCGGAAGCAAACATTGTGTATTGTGAACACAGTACGAATATAATGTTACCGTTAAGCGGCCACTTAGCGGCATAACAAATATTTCTTTTATTTTAATACTAGTTCTTTCAAGGTTTAAATGAAAAATGTTCCTGTGTTATGCTTTGTCATGTGAAATCATCTTAGGGCATCACTCATTTAAGATATGAAAAACTTCTTAAATTAATTTTATTTACACATGATTGCGGGACTAACTGGCCAATGAGGAGGTAGCCTGCCCAATGCCAAGAGAGCAGCGTAGTAACCTTGGTGTTGTGTGAATGCAGGTCGTCGTGCTCTCCCCAGACACTCATAATTTTTATTTTTATTATGTAGAGTATAAATAGTCAAGCTTTGTCATAGAGCCGTAAGTTGTCTATTATCAGGGAAGAGCGCCACACAGCAACCCAGCATGTTTTTTATACATCTGGGACTTAACTTTTCATATAACCATTGTCGGCCTCGTAATTTTTAACAATTTATGTACATCCCGACATGATAGGAGCTATGTTCTTCTAATTGCCTAATGCGGGGGACCAAGTTAAATAAATCGAGTATGTTTGAAAGTTCGACATCCGATTTATTTACTAAGATCACTCCACGATCTCTTAACAAAAAACTGTGTGTTGTAACAGCATGGGATGGCCGAAACAATTCCTCAACGATTAGAATATGCATTTATAGGAAGCTCAGATAGCTTCTACTAGACCAGGCATGGGATAGCTATAGTTTCACCGCTCTTAAAGACATCTACAGAAATGCATGAACATCTGGAGGCCACATTTAGGCGATCGACCTTTGACCCAATGCATTATTTAGTGCTCTACACTGAGGGGAGCACTGGCGCCCGCCCGGATATAACCTACAACGGCCATCGCCATAATCATTCCCCAGGTGCTGCAAACAAGCTAGTGTCAAGTGGCGCAGCAAATAGTGTGGCTTTTAAGTAGAACGGTGAACTGTACATCACGTCATTTGTCTGTCTCCAAGTAGCAAAGCAACGAGTGTAAGTTCTTCATGAATGATGGACCTTTACAAGTGGAAATTTAGTGTACCCATGCTTTTCAACCTAATTCTTAGTATTCCTGTTCATTGTTTTCAAATTGTTCCCTGTACACATGTGCACACGCGACCACGTGACAGTCACCGCGTAAAGTGGGAAGAAAATTTGGTTCAAGAGAATCGCTGGAAAACAAGAAAATCAATTTGGCACGAAAAGTTCATCATTGTACAAGTACACAAAGGGAGCCATCATTTTGGAACAGTAAGTGTCTTGTGATATCAGCCTATGACGCCATATTCGTGCACATTTTCTTCGCTGAGGGGAATGAGACACCAGCTACCCCGCGTTGAGCTGGCAGGGCCACCCATACCGAGATGTGTGCGAGGATGTTTGCAATGGACCGCAAGGCCACTTGGCCCAATGAAGAGTGTAAACAAGAGAGATAATGTCAGTACTACAACCGTGCTGCGCCCACGACCGCGGATACTGGGACTGGCGAACGACCAGTGGCGAACCAACAGCATTGTGTGCCAGGTGTTTACATCGCACTCCAAATCCAAATTCGCTGCTGATTGACAATTTTTAGGATGATGAATGTCTTTGCCGGGATCCGGACGCTTCTTTTCGAATGCAACAAGAACGGAACCATGCCAACTTGGAACGGTGGTTTATTTACCCGCACTATCTACAGACAGCAAGAGGATGTTTGCACACATTGTCTGCGCCCTGCACAAGCAAAAGGGTAGGTTAATCCCATGTGCCAACCAACAATTTGTACATGTACACACGTCAACAGCAATCTAGCCATGACAAACAGCACATTTCTGAACAAATTACATAAGTATGCAAATGTAACTCAATGTTATGGACATGGCACTGCAACTCTGGTATGTGGTCAGTGTTACTGGACTTACCATGAATGGTGCATATCTGTGTAGGAAAGGGAAACACTGCAAAATAAACATTTCATATGGTGCTTTTGATGTTACCAAGAAACGTCGGAACTAGAGAGGAAACAATGAGAACAGCTGAGAAACAGAGCCACAACAACAGATCTCCTGGGCATTCCACAGAAAGCAGAAACGCACCACCCAATAGAGCTGATAACTCACGACAACATCTTCGAACAAATCGCATGTGAGAATCAGAGCATGTTGCAGCTGATGTTGCCACCTTCGTCACCAATGCCGCCAACTGCAGCAATGCTGGTGGCACACTCCAAGCTGCTGTTACAAGAGATACCTGTCAACCGAGCTAAAAAGGTAAACAGAAGTACTGCGATTCCGAGCAGAACTATCACATTCCAACTAAATTCCTATCACTCTCCAGGTATTTCTGGCATGGCCAGCAAAGACCCGAGTGCATTTTTGAAGGACTGTGATAGCCTTCCATGATGCTATGGTGTGTATCAGGAAGACTGGCCAAATTGCAGTGGCTCACGGTATAATAAATTATAACATTATTTTCCAGTAAAATAATCACAGGCTCATACTGCTAGTTTAACAATTAATCTATATATATATATATATATATATATATATATATATATATATATATATATATATATATAAGAAAAGTAAGTATTGGGCAGTAGTATGCCAGTGTCAAAACAATATTGTGAGGTTAGGTTGCTGTGAACGGCCTCAGCATAACGTAAACATTGATCATGCTGGTTTCCTAACCCTACTTTTACAATAAAAGCTGCAAATGTGAGAACTTTGAATATGAACACTGCAAAGTGCATATAAAACTGAGTGATATGACATATGAAGCTAAAGATGGGACAATTAATTCTGTCCACAATCGAAAGCAGAAGTAAGGATGTAATGTTACCGTTAAGCGTCCACTTAGCAGCGTAACAAATATTTCTTTTATTTTAATATTAGAGGTCTTAAGGATTAAATAAGGGTGTTCTCGTGTTAAGTTTTGTCATTTGAAGTCATCTTAGGGGATTATTCATATTGGATTTGTAAATAAAATAAATTTAAAAGTTTTTTATAAGTGCACAGGACAACTAGCCAAACAGGATGTAGCCCGCCCGACACCAAGAGAGTAGCATGGTAAGCTTGGTGTTACTTGGTTGGACTATCGAGGAGAAAGGTTATGTGGATATGATTTAAAGATAATACCATTGTTGTACGGGGAAGCGCCAGCGTTCTCAGCAGAGAACACGAGTACAGTTGGGGTGTGTGGCCGACGGCTTACATGTGACCCCTAGAGGTCCGACATCTCATTGCATAAGTTGTAGAAAGTTGCACCATTCATCCTTGATATATTCCAAATACCTGGTCTAATGAGAGTTATAAGCGCCACTCTCTCATACTGACTCACTTCCCGGGCTGTTATAGGCTGCCTTACGTCTTATGAAAAATATACTTGTGATTACTAGTTATGCGGTCAAGAAGTGACTGTTGAAATAATAAAGCAGTCGAGTCGGCGAACATATTAATTTTATTCCAATTGACCTCCGATGAGCACGAACAAACATTTGCCCCGTTAAAGCAGGGTACACGCTGGAGCTTTGAAAAGGCGGCAAAAGTGCCTACATGAAATTAAGTAATTACGTCCTGACCATATAAACAAATGGACCAGGCTGTGAGACAGATCATGCCCTGGGCTAAACAAAACAGAGCTTCCAGACAATTAGAATAAAACTATTGCAGACTACATGATAGGTACGAAACTGGGAAATGCCCGGGTAGGGCATGCGATGCGGCCATCTAACGCGGTGACAGAGATATGACTGACTAACTTTGCGTCGGGCTGCCTCCTTCCCGGCTTCAACATTCGCCACCGCATCATTTGACCAACAACTTACTCTAACATAATAATAAAATGAAATGAAAAGAATGGACTTGACCTTAGATGGATATAATGCACAAAAAACACAACACTTTAAGGTACAATTAAATTTTACAAGAAAAATGAAATATATAAAAACATAGACAGTGACTTACAGCGTAAGACACTCTAACCTCACCTTGGTGCCTAACGGTTTTCCCGTGCATGGCCCTACTCATGCCGGATTACTCTGCATTCATTTACACAATATTTATTTAACACACTCAACACAAACAAAATACCATGTACGAAAAAATTTTCATATAAGTAATAATTATCAATATTCAGCTGCTTTTGGCATGTGTCAAATATGTTACGTTATTATGGTCCGGGTTTGCAATCCACTGACGAATAATACTAGCTCTGTCCAGTATCGTACTGTCCTTAATGCTGGCCAGACCAGAAACATATTAAATTCATTAATTATAAAGCATCAGCACACAATAAAACATGAAAATTACCATGCAAATATTCCATGTGCGTAGAGTTCTACCATGTGGTTGCGTGGTTTGTTTATGTTCACTCAATCTGCACATGTCAACACACTGCTGATATAGCTATTGTACGACATGAATGAAACATGATAAACCCTAAAATAGTATTACAATACACAACACTAAATCGCACGGTGATACACTGACTGGAAACACAATTACAAGTGTTCCGTTGACGTCGCACTGGTGTTCACAGAGCGGCGTGTTCGTGACCACATGGTCATGCGAACGTAAAAATTAACATTGGTTTCTGCACAAGCAGAGAAAAATTACATGAACAATATTAGAACACTTATTAATACTGAGAAAACAATATAAAACAAAAATAGAACACTTTAGGGCCACAAGAGAAACATAAACAAAACATTAGTATACATACTTTAGAGCACGTTTATTCGATTCATACTCGGAACACGCACTCGTTACAATGGCTGAACTCATTTGCTGATGGTAGTGAGGAGATGATTTGGCTGTTTTCCTCAGACGTGGTGAACGGTATAGTGCGGGGTAACGTGACACACATCTCACACACCCTTCCTCCTTCTCCTTGGAAACCCGTTCACTTGTCGCTCGCAGACTCCTGCACAGCTACAGTACCACCTTGGCGGGCAAAATCCACACTGCGGTCGCAGATTGTAGTGGCTGCCCTGTCGCTCTCTTCTTGGAATGTGGTGCTTTTGCTCCAGCGTGCCCGACCGTGATATGACAGCTGCTGTGCGCATGTCCTGACACCCGCAAGCTGTCCACTCGACTCGCTGGTTGTAGTGTGGCCTCTTCGATCGAAGGGGAGGGGATGACATCGTCCCCACGCTTGACATGTTGCCGCCGCTCTCACTGCTCCCACTGTTTACACTTTGTCATGGCTTTCGCAGATTGTTTTTCTGGGCGTCCTCAAAAACAAACAATACTGACCTCGGTGTGCATAACTTGTGGCGTCTCCTCGGTGTCACGACGCCACTGGTCGGGTCCCTCACCTGCCAAAAGTTATCAGACAAAGGCGGCCCTTGCTGTTCATCTCACAGGACGGGAGGGGAAACATCAACTTGCAGTTCCTCCTCACTCTCTATGTGGTTTCTGTGTATTTCCCTTGCTGGATCCTGTGTAGGCGTCTCGGGGCCAGTCGTCGCAGCTAAAGGGGTGTCCGGAATTCCCGCACGTAAGCCTCAGTGCTTCCCGAAGAAAGTTTGCAGATCGGTGACTGCTCAGGTGGGTTTTGTAGCAACTTTTCCCTGTCGATCAATCACTTCACGTGGCCCCCTCCACTTGGCTGCAAAGCCAGCATGAAAACCCCGCTGCCCAGCTGACTGCGGATGTGTTGTTGCATACACCAGCTGGCCGGGTTGTAGGCACGGTGGAGGGCAGTTGGAATCCGACCCCACTGCGAGACATAGCGGTACTGGTTCTCGCACGATTCTCTCACCTCCCTTTCACTTCGTTCTTCCCAACTCTCCCCCTCATCCTGTGATCCATTGTTCTCCCTCACCCCACCAGCAAATTCCCCAGGGAGGGGAAGGTCACAACAATGAAGCAGCTGGGTCGGTGTTTTCCCTGTCACTTGTTTCTCACGTGTCCACAGCACGAAGAGGTCTGCGGCAGATGTTCGGGCCACGATGCATGATATTCTCCCATGAGCGGACACAAGTGTCTTAATTTCCTGGTTGCATCTTTCTGTCGGATTAGCATGTGGGTGATAAATCGCCACGGTGTGGTGTTGTAATCCCCACCTTGTGCAGAGGTCACGCCACATGCAACCGGTAAATTGAGTGCCGTTATCACTCAGTACCGTGCAAGGGTATCCCCAGCGTGCAAAGAACTCGTTCTCCATTATCTTGCCAATGTCCCATGCCCGCATGCTGTAAATGGGTTAGGTCTCCACCCACCTCAAAAACAGGTCTGTTACCACCAGGATGAACCTATTCCCTGTCGGCATCCTGAGGTAAGGTCCGATAAAGTCTAGTGTAATTGTTTCAAATGGCTCATGTGGTACGCGTGGTTGTTGTTGTTGCACACTGTCCCCACATCAGCTCTTAAAAAGGTTGCATGTAATGCACTGCCATAGAAAAGTTCTCACATTTACCGATAACCCAGGCCAATAAAAATACTTCAGGGTATTTCTTCTTGTCTAGCACACCCCCAGGTGTCTGGAAATGTGATTTTCGTGTGCGTAACGTAGCACTGAATTGCAGGAAGCTGCGGGCACATAAATCCTCCAAATATCATCTCCCGTGCTCTCGCGTGATTCCACACAGTAATTAACTACTCGCCATTTGTCCATGTTCTACTGGCCACATTCTTCCTTCCACTTGCTTGGCGTGGGACAGTTCATCTGTTTTCAGGCTAATTCCTCTCTGAGTGTGTCCAGCATAGGTACGGTTGGCAGTACTGACAGGTTGGTGCACTGTACCACAATGTTTACATGTGATACAGACGATGATAGGTATTCAGTGAGCTGGTTCTCGGTGCCGGCGACATGCTGCACCTCGAAATTGTAAGACTGTATAAGCTGCGCCCAACATGTTAACTTATTTCTGCTCTCTTTGGTGTTGTTCAGCCACAGTAAGCAGCAGTTGTCAGTCCGCAGGGTGAAGCGCTGGTACTCCAGAAGTGGACGATAGTTTTTGAGGCTCCACACCACTGCGAGACGTTCCCATTCGTTGATGTCGTACCACTGCTCTACTGGGCCGAACTTGGCACTGCCGAAGTCGACAATACATAGTTCCCCTTCATCTGAAAGTTGAAAAAACACGTTCATTTCCTGGAAGGTCACCAGTGCACACTTCAAGCCGAATGCGGCATGGCACAAAACTGAAAGTATCTGCTGTCGGGTGCTGTAAAGATGGTCTTGTCGCGGTCTCCTGAGTGGACCAGTACCTGCCAGTATCCCCTTCTCAAATCGATGGTTGTGAGTACCCATGCCCGGCCCAAGGTGTTGAGGGAATCTTTGACATTTAAGTACGGAGGTGGTGCTCTCTTGGTGGCCTGATTGAGCCGCCAGAAGTCCACGAAAAATCTCCACAAGTCGTCCTTATTTGGGCTAAGTGTGATCGCTGCATTAAATGCGCTCTCTGATGGCTCGATCACCTCTTCCCCCAGCATCTCTTTAATTTGTTCCTGAATAATTTGGCATTGGTGTGGTTACACCTCGGACAATAGTAAAGTGGGGTCTCATCGAGAAGCGGGATAGTGTGCTCAGCCACCGTGGTGCGGCGCAGCGGATCTGCCATCGTGAACACGTCTAGGAGCTCGTCGAGGAGGCACTGCATTACCTCGCAGAACACCGAACATACCACACGATCCAATTCATCCAGCGCGATGGGCGATGCTGCACCAGCTGGTCGGAGGTCCAAATCGTATACTGTTCTCCTCTCCTTCCTCCCAAAATGGATCCTTCGTGAAGCGGGTTCGACCACAGTATTTTGCACGGTCAGCCAGGGTGCTCCGAGTATAGCTTCGTCTCTTATCTCGTCAGATACGAAGGCGACTGTTACCGTTTCTACACCGCAGATGTGCACAGTAATACTTGCTTCACCCTTAATATTGCTGGTATGTTGGCATGTTGCCAGCTGAACGATCTTGTTAACTGCATTGATCTTGTCACTGTAGACGAAGCTGCTCCTCATGAAGTTATGGGAGGCGGCAGTGTCTATCAGTGCTCGGCAAGGTAGGTATTTTATGGTTATAGAACTATGGATGAAGCTGGTGAGATCATTATTGATTTGTGCAAGCAGCACTTGTGGTGGTGTCAGGTCAGTGAAACACATTTTGGCATGGGGTTGAGTGACATCCAGCCGCTTTAACCTGTCCTTTCATTTCCTGGTGGTGGCATCCCTCGTCCAGTATCAGGCGGTGCCCTGGCTCGTTGCGGGCAATAGTTATCAAAGAGTGGGCCATCACACCAACGACATGGGCGTGCAAGATGCTGTGGCTCCATTTGTGGGTATGGCTGGTGCATCTCATTAATTTGAACTGTTGGTGGCACGGCAATCAGTTCTGGCCCAGAATCTAACCGATATGTTTTCCACACTGTGTCCTCTTACATTTTCGTACCAACTAGTATGACGGTCAACAGGCATTTACGTTCTGTGGCGTAGATGACAGGCAGAAGTGCCGTCCCATATTCTGGCCACCCTGTGCTCGCCATCACTTCCATCACTTCCTGTGTGCACAACTCTGGATGATATGTTCTGATTGTACTTATTTTCTGTGTCATGAAGTTGTACAGTGTTTCCTCTTTCTGCTCTTCCATTACCCAGCGACTCCTTGTGTGTAAATAGGCGAATGTGTTGGCGAAACAACTCAGGAACGACTGGTCGAACTCTGCCCTTGTGATCCCGTACCGGTTCACACCTCGCAACCACATGCGTATGTCTCTTCCGAAATACTCACCAATAGAATTCGGCCAATCTTCCAGATCGACTCCATATCTGGACAGTCTGTTTTTACGATCGCATAAAAATGCAGTGGGATCTTCATTAGAGAACCCAGTAGATCCTGGAAGGAATTGAAACTTCGCTGGAGTAACTGGCGAATGGGACTTTCTCCTTCGTCTTTGCCCGTACACAAACTCCAGTACTGTCAACTGTTTCAGTTCCCATTTTGGTGCTGGAGTAACGGCATGGAACAAGCAGGGGGTGTGACAGGTTGTGCCATCCATGTGCATGCTGTGCAGGTTGGTATGCATGGCAGTGTTAACAGTGGCATGTGTTGTTGTTGTTCACACATATCGTCCAGTCCCATTATCTCTGTCCTCAGCAGTTATTGAGAGGGCAACGTGAAATTGTTTTGCTTCGTCAGTCGCAGCCTCTCATTCATGATCGGCTGGCACCACACACAGTTGATATAAAATTCACCCCATCGCGTTGCCAGCTCCTGCGGCGTGACACACTGCTCATGATACAGTCTCCAGCATCATGTGCAGGCGAGGGCAGAAGCTCCCACCCCATCCTACATGGTATAATTGACGCATTTCTGGAGGTTTCTCCTAAACCTCGACATTTACAGTGGCGGACTCAGATGCTCGACATCACTGGTTCACAAGTTCGGCATGCAGACTGGGATGACAAATCCTCTGGTTTGGCGTTGCCAGAAACAGTGAGTGCACAAATCATCCTGTCGGCCAGTGCTAGTGCGTGATAGTGCCTTGGATTGCAGTTCAATGTTAACTTAGTTCAATGTGGCCCAAAGCTTTCATACTGATGTTGTGTCCTGACAGATGCACGAATTCCTGCTCAAATCCACGAGTGGGAATGGATCGGGTTTTGTGGCAGATATTAAGCATTTTCGGCACAAAGTTGACGGTTTGCAATTTGTTGTATGAAAGTCCAAGTATATGTGGTTGTTTACACAGTATGGTTGACCCGAGGGCACATAAAGAAGACATGTTCCAAGATGGCTGACGTTCCACACTTTCCATCATGTTTTGATTTGGGGCTATATTCATTTCTTTCCATATCTGAAGGCTCTTTTCTAATTCCGTTCTTCGCCAATCTTGTGTGGTAGTTACAGGAAAATCGCCAAAAGCAATACTGGGACCATTGTGGTCAAAGGAGAGTGATTTATGTGAGCAAACATGACCACATGTGGTGCACAAAAGTGATTTTGAACAGAATTTTTGCGGGAAAATTTAGAATTTAGTTACAAGGTTAAATATTACCAGGAATAGGTTGTGCAGGACTAAGCCACACTAGTTGCAGTACCACTTGATGTGGACTAGTGGCGGGTTGCTGTTGAAAGAAAGCTATGCTAGTTGGGAAAGCCACTTGACATTACTAGGCTGGACCATCGACGAGAAAGATTATGTGGATAGGATTTAAAGATACTACCATAGTTGTCTGGGGGCACGAGTATTCTCAGCAGAGAGCACAAGTACAGTTTAAGTGTGTGGCCGATGGCCTACATGTGGCCCCCCTCGATGTCCGACGTTTCATTGCAGAAGTTGTAGAAAGTTGCACCATTCATCCTTGATATATTCCAAAATACCTGGTCTAGTGAGAGTTCCAATCTCTCTTGCTCACTCACTCCCGGGTCTGTTATAGGCTGCCTTATGTCTTATGAAATCCACGGTATAATAATACTAGCGCTGTCCAGTTTTGTACTGCCTTTAATGCTGGTCAGTTCGGAATAATATTAAATTCATAAATATATAAATCAAGCACACACAATAAAACATTTGTGAAAATTACCACGTAAATATTCCGTGTGCGTAGAGTTCTTCCATGTGGTTGCTTGGTTTGTTTATGTTCATGCAATCTGCGCACGTCAACACACTGGTGATATAAATATTATACACCAACATAATAAACCCTCGCATAATATTGCAATACACAACACTAAATCGCATGGGCGATACTCTGACCGGAAACACAAAGACATGTGTTCCATTGTTGTCGCACTGGTACACACGATTTTGTATGTTCGAGACCACATGGTCATGTGAACGTAAAAAATAACTACAGCATCTGCACGGGCATAGAAAATTACATGAGAATTATTAGAATACTTATTAACACTGAGAAAACAATAAAAACAAAATTAGAAAACTTTAGGGACATGAGAGAAACATAAACAAAACACTAGTATACATAATTTACATCGAACCATACTCGGAACATGCACTCGTTACACTGACTGAACTCAGGTGCAGATAGTGGTGCCGAGATGATTTGGCAGTTTCCCTCAGATGTGGTGAACAGTCTAGGGCTGGGAAACGTGGCACATGTCAACCTCGGTGCTGTGTGGTGGCACGTCGTCCCGTCCGTCCCAGACCATCATCGTTTTTATTTTAATCATGTAGAGTATCAATAGTCAAGCTTTGTAATGGAACCGTAAGTGGTTTACTATCCAGTGAGAGTAACACACAGCAACCCAGCATGTCTTTTATACGTCTGGGACTTAACTTTTCATGCAACCATTGTCGGCCTCACACCATTTTTAACAATTTAAGTGTGCACCGACTTGATAGGAGCTAAGTTCTCCTAATTGCCTCATACGAGGGAGCAAGTTAAATAAAACGAGTATGTTTGAAAGTTCGGCATCCGATTAATTTACTAAGATCGTTTCACGATCTCTTAACCAAAAACGGTGTGTGGTAACGGCATGGAATGGCCGAAACAATCCCTCAACGATTAGTATAAACATTTAGAGGAAGCTTAGATAGCATCTACTAAACAAGACAAAGGATGGATATAGTATCACCACTCTTCAAGACATCTACAGAGATGCATGCACATGGGGGGGGGGGCACATTTAGGCGATCAGTCCACGACCCAATGTATTACTTGGTGCTATACACTGAGGGGAGCACTGGCATCCGCCCAGACTTAACCTACAACAGTTGTCACCATAATAATTCCCTGGGTGTTGCAAACAGGCTAGTGTCAAAATCATAAACCATTTAATAACAGGTAACAAGAAATAAAATATGTAGCCCCTGAGCTCTCTAGTTCAGTTATTGTTGGGGTCTACTTTTTCTAGTACTCCACCTCGCAGTCTCTCCACTGGGGTCGCGGTTGGCAACCACCAGCTGTGCTGCACCAGCATGCCCTTACACTGTACTGCCCTGCTCGTGTTCCTGATTCCACACCCATGACCTAGTGCACACTCTGCTCGTCAGTAGAGCACACAGTCCTGCTGTGGTGGCATTGAAGAAAGTGGGAGGATAAACAGTCCTAGGTGTGGGGAAACATGGTAAACATCAATCGCGCCATCCCCCTCTTCCGAGACAGTTTGCAGCAGCTGCAGGCACGAGCCGGCCTGCATGACTGCAGGTAGTATGGCCACTCCTGTGACCCTCCCGCACGATGCGTTGCTGGCGATTGTCCCTTCCTAACAGGCAACTCCAGCTGCTTGCATTGCTGACACACTACTGGCAGGTGTGCCCATCGGTGTGAGCGCCAAAGGCAGAACAAGTATTCAGACCCGCTGGCCTTGCTGTCTCCTACCTCACTCCTGCTGTTCTCCGGCATGCTTTGCTGCTTCCGTACACAATCTGGATGAACACCCCCTACGAACACCTCTCCCGCACTTCCTTCCTGCTCCTGAACTTGCAGTTCCTCTTACTCCTTCTCTTACTGCTCCTGCAAATACATCTCTTCTTGCTACTGCTCTTGCTGCTCCTGCACCTGCATCTCCTCTTGCTGCTAAGTGCATCGATGCAGCTATACAACTCACCTTCATGTTCTCTACACGAGATGCTGCAGGTCCCCTGTGGGGCGTAACAATGCCGGGTGACTCCTGCAGGCCCTCCTCCCCTTCACCTGAACTAGCTTGAGGTGCTGATTTACTTTCCAGTCTGCTCCCTTTCTTTCAGAGCATCTCGATGGCATCCCCATCCTGCCTCATCTCTGGCGAGCTCATGGTATCAGCATGCACTGGTGGGTTCTCTGCTGGTTCCTTTCCCTGAAGTGCTGCCACGCCTCGCACCTCTTCAGGTTCCTGCACCACGCCGTAATAGGGTCGAGACACACCAGGAACGACTTCGTCGTCGATGGCACCAGGGTTATCCGGATGTCCTCCCAGTACACCCATACCTTCCTATTTCCCATGCAGATGTTGTAGGTAGTGGGTCCATGCTTCTGTAGCACGCGATGGGGCCTACTCCAATGTGCTGCTGACAATGCACAAAAATCTCTTTTCACTGTGGATTGAGGGTGTTTTCGCACATAGACATCTTGCCCTGCATGCAGTGCAGGTGGCAGTCTGGTGGTGACCGGTAACAATCTTGCTGCATAACGATAATGCTACCCTTTTACTTCGTGCAAACATCTCCTGTGCTGCCTCCTTTGAGCATCTGTGCTGGCAATCTTGCTGTTATCCTCTCTCTGGGGGATTTGGTCTCGCCACGTAGACGCAGATTACAGCCTAGTAATACCTCGGCGATTGACCTTCCCATCGCAGCATTCACCTTCCTCTGTAATGTGTACAATATGGCTGGTATGTGGTCCGCCCATGTGACATGCTGATCGCCCACACAGAGCCGTAGTTGCAATTTAATTTCTTGGTTCCGGCATTCCATCGATTTTGCTCTCGGATGTTAAACTGTGGTTGTAACATGGTTGACACCCCACTTTGTAGATAATTCTCTCCATTTCCGGCCGGTGAATTGTGTGCTATTGTCTGTAAACAAATTCTGCGGAAATCTACAATGTGGGAAAAATTGCTCTTCCAACACTCTCACTATGTTACTTGCTCGTGCTCTACTTGTGGGTTACGCTTCCATCCATCTTGAAAAAATTGTCTGTTACGACCACAAGAAAGCATTTACCTCACCTCGTCCTTGGGAAATGACCCATCAAGTCTATGCACACCATCTCGAATGGCCTCCTTGGCACACATGGCCTTTGCTGTTGCCTGCCGTCTGAGCGACGCATTTTGTACACATTGCACTTGTGGCACTTTTGCACGAACTATCTCGCCTGTCGGTTCAGGCCTGGCCAGTGGAAATGATTGTGCACATTGCGAACTGTCTGTTCAACACCCGGGTGTCCAGCCATGCTGTCACTGTGCGAATAGGCGAGCACCTTATCCCTCGCACACGTGCAGACAAACACTCTCCATTTCCCAGGCTGTTCAGCAGAACAGTTCTCAAGTCTGCCGTCTACTACACGCCGTCCTTCTATTTCTTGCTTGGTGCATTGCTTAACCTCCCTCTGCCTGAATGTGTAATTATCCTGTGCAGCAATGACCTCTTTGTACACATCGCTAATGAGCTCCTTATTGTTGGCGATGGTCATGTGCTGAATGCAAACCTCGGCTGCCGGGACACGAGAATCTGGCGGAAATATCTCCTTCCAATCTGCCTCGTCTTTAATAATCATCTTATTGTTAGGGCTGTGTGATAATGTATCCACGAGCTCGTTCTCCCTACCGGGTACATGTTCCACTACAAAGTCGTAGGCTTGCAGATGTAATGCACATCCCGTCAGCTTGCTTCTCACATTCCTCATGCTATGCAACCATACTAAGCAACGTTTGTCAGTTTGTAACGTCAGCGGCTGGTACTCAAGATATGTGCAGCATTTTTTTTACAGCCCAGATGACTGCTAAACACTCCCTTTCGTTCACGTCGTAGTGTCTCCTGTCTGCCCTAGCTTGGTGCTTGGAAAATCAATGACGTGTTTCTCCCTGCTGTTGTCAATCTGGTACAATACTGCACCGATCCCCTCTTGGCTGGCGTCAGTTTGGACGTTAAAATGTGTGCATGAGTCATAGCACGCAAGTATCGGACATGCTCGAAATTCCGCCATAATGTCTACGAAAGTCCTCTCTGCTTCTACAGTCCACTGAAATTGCTTCTGCAGCGAGATTAAGTCTGTCAAGGGAGCCATTATTATTGCGAATTTCGGAATGTGTTCTCACAGCCAGTAGATAATCCCAAAGAATTTGCATAACTGCTTCCACGTACGTGGTTGCTGGTAGCTGTCTATGAGATTCAGCTGTTCTGGATTCAGCCTGTTCCCCTCTTGGTCGATCACATGACCTAGGAAGTCGATACTGGTTTTTCCAACGTGGCACTTCTCAACTGAGCACGTTAGGCCGTCGATTGCTAACCTTTCCATGACAACTGCTAGACGATGTACGTACTCCTCCCAACTGTCTTACCAAATAATAATGTCATCGAGATACACGAGTGTATACTCTCCAATAATGCCATCGAGCACACATACCATCATCGCTCGGAATGTTGCCAGGGGCGCATTTCAGTCCAAACGATATAGCGCAGGAATGAAATCTCCAGCCGTCCGGGGCCGTAAATGCGGTCTTCAACATATCCTCCAATTTCACCGGTACTTGCCAGTAACCACTTTTAAGGCCCAGGGATGTTCATACCTTAACCTGCCCTAGTGCACTGAGAGCGTCTTCCATGCTAATGTATGGCGGTAGCGTACATCACCTGGTTCAACGGGCGAAAATCGATGCAAAATTGCCAGATTCTGTATTTTTTGGCGCCAAGGCAATGGCTGAATTGAATGGACTGTCATTGAGATCTACCACCCCATAATTAAGCATCTCCTGAATCTGCGCTTTTATTATCCACATCTGGTGGGATAAGTAATGCCACTGACTATTATGCACAGGTTTTTCGTCCGTGAGTAGAATTGCATGCTCGGCGATTGTAGTTCTTTTCAGTACGTCATTCTTACCAAACACATCACGGCTTTCGTGGAGGACACGTTGTAATGCAGCTTGATAGTTTGGCAAGACCTGGTTGCCGAATTTCCCTAGTTTTACCTCTGGTAGACTACCCGTCGATCAGCAGTCCACGTTACACACCATATGTTTCTCTTTCGCACTAAAATGAATTCGTCTCGCTGCCTACTCGACAATTGTGTTCTGCTCTGTAAGCCACAGTATACCTAAAATAGCATCTTCGTGGATATACGTTGTAACAATGACTGAAGTACTGGTTTCTATGTCACAGACTTGAACTGTCACTACCGTCTGTCCTATGGCCGTACTGCAATGCTAATTCGTTGCCAATTGAATTACATGACTACTAGGCATAATGTCTTGCTAGCATACAAGGTGTGGTCGTACAAAGTTGTGCGAAGCTGCACTATCGATTAAGGCGTGGCATAACTGACCATTAATAGAGACCAAAATACGTATAATTGGTGTGTGACTGCTGCTAATTTGCTGAATGAGTGTCTGCTAAGGGGTTAATTTTGATTCCTGTATCCGACTTCTAGCAGGCAGGGTGTCGGAAACATCCAGCTCCTTCAACCCACAACCTGTTTCCTTGTTTCTTACGTTCTGCTGCCTCTTTAATGCAGTCTATAGGCGGGTTGTCGGTGTATTTATTATACCAATGGTATTGTTGGCTTGGACAATACCTGCATGGATACTGTGGTGGGTGATCCGGATTCCACCTCCTCTGAGTATTATTAACATTACCTGCTGGATTTTTTTCGGTGGTTTCTGACCACTCGACCCCATTGCTCCGTTCCATCTCTACCCCTGTCTATACATTTGTTCATGCGGATGCCCACTAAAAGTATCCGATGATTGTGCAAAAGGTTGTGATGTGGTGGGATGATAGTCTTTGTTTACATTTTCCTCCTGTTGCCCGTACTGCCATTTTACTACATTTTCATTATGGCATAGCTGCTCATGCATACACAAGAGCTGCCCTGAACTCTGGCCTGGCTATTTCTGATATGACTTCAAGGATTTCATGCTCTAGCAAATGTGGATAAAAGCATTTAATGAGGTAATTTTTGCACGTAATGAATGTTGTAAGTGACTCACCCAAATGTTGATCTTCTAGCATCAGCCTGCTCTCTGCTTGTAAAGAGGTAAAAATTCTTCTAAACTTACATTGGAATGAGCGATGGAACTCCTCCCACTAAAGTCCACAATGATTTAGGGAGGTCCACCAGGAGCATGCATCTCCATGGAGTTGCGCTCCGACACAGCTGGTCCATTCATCACGGCTGACCCCATACCTGGTGAGGCAGGATACGCGATCTTCCAGGAACGCTTTCGGGTTTTCCGTTTGCACCCCAGCGAAGGTGGGCAATATCTGAAACTTAGATGGTGTTTTGGCTATGGTCAGCCCTGGTGGAGGTTGAGTTGGGTTGGACTCTGCGGTTCTGCTCCGTGCTGTATTTTCCACTGTCACTGGCTGACGAATCACTGTTCCCACACAGTTGGGTGCGTATGGATTTATGGGCAGGAATTTTGGGAAACTTTGTGGTATTTCTGGCAGTACTGATGTGTAAAACATGTGATCTAGTGGCAGGTAAAATGGTGTAAGCGGTTGGAATGGATACAGTACATGAGTTGAGGTAGGTTTGGGTGGCGGTGGTTTGTTTACATTGGCCACAGGGGTGGCGAGAATGTGCTATGTCTCCGCTTCGTGCAGCATCCTTCTCCTACTCTGCTGCCACTCTCCTCCCTTGCCTTGCTTCACCGCACTCGACATTTGCTGCCATCCTTGGCCACTATCACTTGCGAATGGTTACTGTTGACACTTACTGTCACGTCATTGTCCCATTGTCCCAACAAGTCCAATTAACTTAGTATTAATCAACCTAGATAAATATGCTGGCATGTTCTGAGCACTTCACTGACACCATCAAAATAGCCTGAGTAGCTGTGGAACAATGCGGTAGGTTCAGTGGGGCTGAAAACCGTCTCAGAGCGAATAAGGAATTATCGTTATATTATTATTTATTCTTGCTTCTTGGCTCCAGATCCAACTCACATACCTGGCTTGTGGTTGCAGTCTGAGGAGCCCTGGAACACGACGGACTGTTCCAGCAGGCTGAAACCCTCCCGAGAGGAACGAGGTTTAGTTAAATGATAGGCATGGCAGTATGTTCTGAGCAGGTCTTGAGGCTTACAAAATGTGCTAGAAGCAATTTAGGTCGATTATCACTCTGCATTTCCCCAATATCATAATATACAAGAGAAGTTACTGGAGAAGAAGTATGTTTTTCATCACAAGCATATAACTACTTCGACATTTTGCGAAATATATTGCTGCATTTCTTGTCGTAATTATTTCTAATTCTAGTTTTAATTCTACACACAAGATTTTAATACCAATATACCTAAGTTCATCTGCGGCTAATGTAATGAATTTTTTTGCACCAACTGTAGTTGATTTATGTGATGCGATTATGTATAGTATTGTGAAGATTACTGTAAAAATGGCGACGAGCTTTAATAGCTAATATGAAAAGGTGGAATACAAGGATTCTGTAAATATCGTAGACTGTAGAAGTGGATACAATGTACACATGCATGTGTAGGACAGGAGCTTGGGAATGTAATTGTAAGAGATTCGTTTAGCAATGAACTTAGACTCCACTTCGGCTGCTGTAGTCTCAGGTACTCTAGCTCGTGCACATGTACGGCACTAGCACTCAAAATACACCATGAAATAATAGTAGAATTCATAAACTTTAATTCCTTTAACTATGAAAAGGTTAAGGTCACTGAACAGAAAGGAAAGAAAAATGACTGCTGTTCAAAATTATTATTTACTTAATTAAAACTCAAAATGACAAAATTAAATAAATTTAGTGACTCTGTTTAAAATGAAAAAAAAAAAAAAAAGAATAGGTAATTAAGATTCTTATCTGCAAGTAGGTAATAAAATTAAAATACTACCGCCATTCAAGCTGAAATAAATACTCGCATAAAATATAATTAAAAGTGAAAAATAAAATAATTCTGCAAAGCTGCTTCTTATGAATCAAAATAAATTATAGTCCTAATAAATTGAATTGCTGTGATGTGTATTTAAGTGTGCCGTTCAATTAGCCTTACGCTTGTTGAGCTCCACTTATAAAAGTCGTAAGTCAGATTCAAGTACTTTCGCACATTAAATTGAAAAATTAAAATAACTCCAAAAAAATGCGAATGCTCTTGGTGGAAAAATCAAATGTAAAGTTCACTTACATATATGATTAAGCCAAATTTATGATTGCCTCCGGCACTAGCACTGTCGTTAAATCTTGTACCACTGGGCCAATGTGACAGTCAAGAACTAACCTAATCAGCAACTAATCTTCATCAAAATTAATGTATCCTAAAACCCAAAATCTGTATTATCAAAATTCAGTAGACAGATGAGACTAGTCCACAGTCTAAGAACTCAAAACTGGGTAGCGTCACATTAAGTAGTTTAATCTCGCACATGCTGTCATCATGGCGCCTCGGCGTCATGCTGCTTGTCGTCTCTCAGCTACCACTAATAAAATATGTGTAAATGCTTAACTCAAGTCCTCTTCTTAGACTGACTTGGTTAACCAAAACTTAAACTCACGTCTGGTACCAAAATAAATTAACTAACATAGGTTGATGCCGGGGATTATAAAAATAGAAAAATCCTGGCGATAAAAAGCGTCCAAGGACCAATAGGTCCGTATCCAGAAGCCCCCTACTTCCGGCCTCCTCCTAACATACTTACAAGCATGGGCTCAGCTATATCCGGTCACACAAATACAACTAAGACTAATACATAAAAACCCGATTAAACTTTCAAACAGAAGAAACAAATTAAATTTAAAATTAAAAACAATAGGTTCTGCAACATAAAAATTAACAAGTGGAAAATAATTAACATGACATTGATAAGTCAGTATTACTCAGAATAAGATACTCTCTTGACCTAGAGAAACGAATGGTGGTTCCTAAATTATCTCCTACATGAAAAATAACGAAATAAATAAGAAAGTTACAAAAAGTGTTCAAGAGGGTTAAAATTAAAATAAAGATCATAAATTATATGAAAAATTAAACGTAAGACAGTTTCAAACAACATATGGTTAATTTGCATATCAGTGCTATTGTACATAAAAATGAGTGGGTGCTAATCTATCACAGTATGTCCAAGTTGAGGCAGCGAATGACATAATGAAGCGAGACATGAGTTATGAGAGGATACAATGCCGACATGTGGCCATATGCAAGATTTATCTGAGTCTCCACAATGTGCCGCCATGTCAGTATTCTATCCATTATTAATCCGAGGTATTTCACAATCCCGGAAGAGAGTAACTAGTGGGAAGTTTGGAGGAATATTGCGGCGTGTGAATACTACCGCCTCGCAATAATCCGCTGTTTGCAGTATACCAAGCGACTTATGAAAACCATTCCCAAGATATATTTGTACGCACATTGCGTATTCTTCCACAGGATGTAAAATTACATTGCCATGGGTCTGATCACTTTATTCGTTCGTCAGTCAAGTGAAACAGTGAAATTATTAGAAATCTAAATATTTCGCAAATTTCCTAATTCTTACACATATATGCATCAACAGAACGCAAAATAAAGACTGAAAAGTTCAGTATTCTCAAGTGTTTACCTGACACGTTTTTAATTCGTGATTAAGACGTGGAACTACTTTATTTCTTCCGTCTTCAGCAACTTGACTGGATGCTGGCCACTCAGTGTGTCCGTTAAAATACATGCAGATAATAGCAGTGACATTTTCAAAAGGTTAGTATTCATAATGCTCAAATAACCGTAAATAGCATGTAATTACGTTTATTTTAATTCTCTCTAGACGAAAAAAAATATTTCTAGCTCATTAAACTGTGGCTGGGCGCGCTGAGTGGCATGCCTAGCACTGCAGGATCGTGTGTAGATAACTTGTGATATCTGCAGAAATACCTACAGTAGTTTTAGATGCTAATTAGGGGGTGCAATATATCGTGGGTATAAGACGGCCTAGGATGCTGCCATGCCGGACTACAGCTCTTATTACGTATTTTATTTTTGGAAGTAGCTACATAAATGAAAACCACAACGTAGCGCTTATTTAAGAATGAAGGAAATAATATAACATAACAATCTTGGAACTGTTTCTCAAACAGGTTATGCAATAGCCTTGTGAAAAACCCAGTCAAGCGCCTTTTGACATCTAAAAATTTCACTACTGTATAGTGGCACCAGTTAGAGGTATTTATAATATGTTCAGATAATCTGACGAGCTCAAAAACAGTTGTGTGCCTTTTTCTCAAGTCGAATTATCTCCAATAAAAAATATTCGCTTCACGAATATGACTTTCTAAGTGATGCAATAAAACTTGTTCGTGAATCTTAGAGAGCGAGCTGATCAGGCTGAAAAGGCTGTAATTTTGAGGCTGAGTCGGGTCTTTTCCCGGCTTAAGGAAAACTGTGACAGTGGCTCATATCCAAAAAGAGAGTCCGCAGGGAGACTACTCCCGGTTCTCTGTGAACCTGTGAGGGCCCAAAAGTATTGACTATCCACGACAAACAACCCCAAGCAGGGTGTTCAGCATTTAAATCACCCACTGATAGTAAAACTGACGAAGAGTTAAATAATTCATCGAGATGCAGCATGTCTTGCAGGTAGTAATCTGAATTAATAGAAACAGCATACTGGTTCCCTAGCTTAATGTACACAAATACCCATGTCTTCAATTGCAGTAAGTTATGGCTTTTTTTTTGCTGGAATACATTAAATTTAATTATGTATAATCAATTAATTATTACCTGTAATTTTTCTGAAGCCAACCCTGCTAAAGTTGAACTTTCAGGATATTCCTCCGCCTCACGCAAACAAATTTAAAAAAATCTCACCGAAAGGACAAAACACTGCATATATGTACACTCAGTTTAATAACATTTTGCATGGAAACTATTTCTTATTACTGTTATCATTTCTCTCTCGAATTCCAGTGGGCTAAACCAAGTTCGTTAAGGGATGTAGGTCTTGATTAAATAAAAAGAGTTATTTATAGTTTCCTAATTTTATTTACAATAACTACAAACAATATTCTTTCGACTCAACATCACACAATAAAATGATATCACTGACTGTTACAATCATTTACATAAATTAATACAATATCAAAGAAATCAATGGAATTAAATAATAAAAAATCAGCCCTAATAGACAGTGTATAAAAACCTATTCGATTATTTTATAAATAATGTGCCCATATATAACAGTCCCAGTATTTACAATAAAATCCGTATTATATGTCCATTCAGTCCCATCTCAGTTTAGTCCTTGTCCTACCAGTTAAAGTGTTCTAAAGTTCTCCGAGCGCCCTCACGCACAGAAGGCTTCACTCGTCTGTTTTCACGCTCTCTCGTCCATTCATACCACGAACTCCTCGTCCGCCGTCGTCTCAAACTTGACTTCGCCCCCTGCACTCAACCAAAAGGCTTCTACCTAAACTGCTGGCCTTTGACCGCTGCAGTATTTATAGGGTCGTAGGCTATCACCCAGAAATCTCGCTAAATCTCACGTTGCGCCGAAGTCCTAATTCCCAGAATATTCTTACGCCTTCTGTATGTTTGTCGGCTCCTCAGTAGGGGGGTGGAGGAGGGGCGGTGACGTCAGCCAGGTCTGGCCACTGTCAATCATTCCCGGGCTTCCCCCGGGCAGGGGGAGGTGTGGCAGCGAGGCGGCGAGCGTAGCGTCTGGGTGAGGGGAGGATCGAGGTGGTCACCTCAGGCCACGCATAATGGGAGCTGGCGGCCGGCGCCAGCTGCAGCCCATATCGTTTACCAATACTTACGTACATTTCACCATGTTTTCTCATACTAATTATAAACGGTGTCTTGTAATTTATAGATGAACTGTAAGTAAAAGTTCATTGCTACTAAATATAAGATATTAATATGCTGTCACCTAATTTAATCTCTTTATCTATTCTTTAGCAGGAATAGCCTGGAATAAAGTAAAGATATTGTGGGTGTGAATGCATCTCATTAATGGCTACGATGGGGATCTGTTGTTGTGAGCACAAGTGAGAGGAGAACTGCCCACGAGGTTGACGCCTGCCCGTGGTTGAGGGCGACGCTCCGCAGGAGAGAGAGTGACCAGGGGACAGCGGGGTAGGTGCTGACGATGAGCTGACCGGCAGACCACGACGGACGTTAATACGGCCGACAACCCCCCCCCCCCCCTTCTCGAGAGATTGGTAATCTGGTGCGTGTCGGAGGTTGGTCGTTCAGCGAGACTGGAGCTATCCCCGATCAGTGGGTCTGCCGATGCTGGAGCAGCGTCGGGCGGAGCCAGTGCCGAGGTGATCCAGGAGCCGGGTTGAGACCAGGCTTGGGCAAGCCGTCCTTCTTCACCACATCTCGACTACACGAGCCGACGGAGGAGCTCCAGTGATTCGAGGCTGTCAGTGGTATGTGATCTTGAGTAGAGTGCAAGGGCGAGCAGGGTGCGATACGAGTCAGGTAGAGCGATTAATGTCATCTAAAGTAACTATCGAATCAGAGAAGAATTAGTAGTTATAGACTAAGAGATAGGAATTTAACGTAATAACTTAAGTCATTATAAGTAAGATAGTTGAGATCTGAAATATAACTAAAGGTAGAAAGAATCAAGAAGTGTAGCGTTTATTGTATCTGTGTAATGTGTAATTGAGTTTAGTTTTGTTTATATAATAAAGTTTGATATTAATGAAGCAACCAGTGGTAGAAATTTAGAAGAAACGGAGGGGTCATGGTGGCGTTAGTGGTTAGACTGCTCGCCTCTCACCAAGGCGAACCGAGTTCGATTCCGGCGGGGCCGCCCCCCGGATTTTCGCATATGAAAATCGTGCCGGACGTTGCCACTGGTCAGCGGGTTTTCTCGGGATCTCCCTTTTCTCCTGCCCTTGCATTCCGGCGCTGCTCCGTACTCACCTCACTTCATCCTCATCGGCTCTCAATACCTCTATGTTAAGAGCTGCTCAAATATCTTCACTCACTCACTCACTACACCAAAGGGAGGGCAGATTTTCCAGCTGCCTTCTAGCAGACATTTGACTTCTTGCTTGGAACCGTCAGCGTAAAACATTGCAGGGCCTGACCCGTGTCACCATTCCTGTATTTAGTGACCGTCCTGATGATAATAAAGCTATTAAAAACAAAGTGAATACTGGTAGGCTATCCTGTCCTATTTGCGACAACCAAAGCGACTCCAATGCTGTACATCTGGCTTGGTGACACAAAGACAAATCCCTCCTTGACTGTTAGAAACTTAGGCGTTACTATGGATGAACATCTCCATTGGGTTGAGCATGTGTCAATATATATAAAACAGTTTACTATATAATTCATTATATACGCCACTAGTATATATATATATATATATATATATATATATATATATATATATATATATATATATATATATATATATATATATATATATATGGGAAGTCTGGCACGATGCGTTCTATGCTCTGTTACAGCCAATGGCTACAGAGATTGGCCGCTGCGAGTTAGCACAGAATTAAGCTAAGACATGTGTCTCCGAGGACATATGTTAGTAATAAATCATTTAGGTTAGTTTAATTTAATCTTTTCTCTTCTCAGACTTGTGCCGTCTCTTCCCGGTCATCTAAAAAACAGTAAGTTTTGGCCTTACTGACACTTACTGGCAACTCACTCTCCTCTTCTAAATTTACAGGTTCTACTGGAGAATCGGCCCTTCCCACAAAATCAAGGCTAAGGATAAATACATTTTCAGTCCCTTTTCTGCTAGTTCTTTCATCTCTACTAACTAGAGCATGTTTTCAAACACACTGTTCCTGTAGCATTTCTGATTAATTCATGTAAACATTTTGAATTATTTCCTGTCGACTGGGTTTTTCCCAGTATGTTCTTAGTTATAGTCTTAACTATAGGTACACTCAGGGAGGTAGTCATGGCGCCAATCGCCGGCCATGGCTGCCCAATCCCTCTCTGCCGCGATGCATGTCTCCTTGCATAATTTCCTTCCCTTGTAGGCGTAAGGGGTTCGCCCTGAGACACAAGTAGCACCCGACCCTACCTCGGACGTACATCTAACACTTAGAATTAGGGTAGGTTAGGAAAAATCGATGTGTTTTAAGTGGGCTCTGTATGGCTGTGGCTGTGGCTGGGATTCTTCTGCTCGACTAAGCAGGTGCTCGGAAGCCGGGTTCTCACGGGGTCAAGTGCACGATTGCCTCCACGACTTGTTCTTGAAAAGTAGTTAACTTGTCAAGTAGTGTCTTACCACGGGTGTTCCCACGAATCCGTCCTCTACTATCCTCAGTCGTGTGTAAACTCCCACCATGTCATCGATGCACGTCGATTATGTGTTACGAAATTAGTAGAAAATTTAAAACAAAAAGGAAGAGAAATGTTTGTGTACGCGAGTGGGTAAAAAGCTGTGAAACACTGGGAACTTCAAGAGCACTGTACTGTGAACTTAGAGACTAGCACGAAATGGGCCATACAAATGTTTATAGATTAAATGGAAACAATACATCTGGCTACTGGATAAAGTGAGAACGCGAATTCAAAAAACTGTTACTAACACGAGTAAATAAATCCTTGCTTAAACGAAACTAGACATTACTTTGCGTTTATTGACATCAGGTGAATCATATGCTAGTCTCCAGTACTTGTTCAGGGCCCCTAAAATTTCTATGAGTAAACTTATTCCAGAAGTGTTGGATGATATATATGGTGCAATGCAGAATTACTACCATCCCAACTTCTGCCGAGCAGTGAAGGCAATAGAGGATATGCAGATAAGTGGAATTTTCATGGTTGCTGTGGGCCCATCTTTCGCAATCTTTCCATCAATCTTCTCATCAATCTCTCACAATCTTTCGCAACCTTTCCATCAATCTTCCAATCTTTCCATCACTCTCGGAATCTTTCCATCGGTCTATCGCAATCTTGCCATCAATATTTTACAATCTTCCTCTCAACCTTCCAATCAACCTCTCGATCAATCTGAATTCCTCAATCGATCCTTCGATCATTTCGTCGGTTTGTCCAAGCCACAAGTATAGAAATTATATTTGTTTGCCAACCGTCCCCAAATTTGTACATATTGACATAGTTAATGTTTTGTAGGCAGTACACTATCCATGCATATTTTGTACTTAAAGTCTTTATTAATATTCTGTATGCGGAACTTTACCTTAATAGCTGGGTGCTCATAGCACTACTATAAAGTTGTGAGGTAAAAAAATAAAATTAAAGATATGACACACAGAAATGATTATTTGGAAATAAAAAGTTAACATTGTTTTGTAATTGCAATTTCAGAAGAAAGCGGTTCATCACATCATATGATATAATCCTTGACCTTCAGTTCACTAATGATTGAAGATATTTCGTTAATGTGCGACAAATCTCCATCTTGTTGCAATATGTCTGAAGCTATCAACAAGTTCATTCGGGTTTGGGGAAAAAGTTATAGCCGGTATTCTCAGCACCTTCTGCCTTCTTCACTTCGCTCGTTGCAGCAAATGTGGTAGAGGAGTGTGCCAGTGCATCGAGAAAATCACCATCGTCTTTATCACCATAACTGTTTTAACGTTCAATTTCATCATTACTGTCTTCATGATCACCCCCTGTTTTGTATTCTCTATTACATTAAATTTTCTTTGTAGCAGGAGTTGTATGATAATCGATATTTAGAGCTGACGGCCGTTTATTTTGAATTTCATCGATTTCACAAGAAAGTCGTGAAACTGTATATTTCGCACAAACCGATTCTATTGCACGTCGTAGGTCACTCATTCCATCGTTAACTGCATCGTCATAATCGTCTGTGGAAACAGTTCCCTTCGATGCAGTAAGCGGCAACAATTGCTGGCACCCAGTAGATGGATCCTTGAAGTTCTTGATGTGGTTCTTCAATGTATCGCCTTGCATAAAATGCACGTGACCAATATCATAATAATTTCTTATGCGAAAAGGACTCTTCGTATAGGCGATTCTCTCATGTCGTCGAGCATTTTGACCGAAGGTAAAAACTCGATTGCAGAATCGACTCTGTCGACAATCAGGCAGCGATTATGCAGGTCGCGGTTCCATGTTTGTTGAAGTCGAAGGCAGGCCTTCGTATTCGCATTCCATCTTCACTGTATAGCGAGAGAATGCTTCCAAATCGATGTTAACTTCTCAACATTTGAACTTCAAATAAGGTATCAACGGGCTTCACCGCTCTATATACTGTAGATACGTCCTCACATCACTCGGGAAAACCATCAGATTGTTTTTTTCCACGATAAAATTAATAATTTTACAATTTTAGGCTTGGAACTCAGGCCCCTACGCCTTGCCTAACAATTACAGGTTGCTTAAAACTTTGTATCATTTGTGCATGAACACAAAACAGTGAGAAATTAATGTACGAATGTAGCCAATACGCTTCCAAAACTCAGGCCATTACTCTAATTGCGAACCTCTTATCTCACTCTGATTCCTATATCAGACTCCTGAAACTTACATTTCACCTTCATTATACATTCTGAAAGTCTCCGAAACACTAGGAAAAACAACCCGATTTTTTTCTAAATCCGAGAGAGAACGAAAAAGTATTTTTTATAGTTTCGTGTTTCGAGCGAAGGTCCCTACACCATACATCGCTTATGGATATTGCTTAAATGTATAGGCCTACATATATTAGGCACACACAAGCACGTAAACAGAAATAAAATCTCATATAAAAGTTCGGTAAAAATTATCCGAAATAATAAAATTGCAAACCCTTATTTTCATTCCGACTCTTCTAATACTTCCGTGTCACCTTCATTGTATATTCCTGAAACATTCTCCCACCACGGAGTGAAAATACCAGCGTTTTTTCCAAGTCTGATAGAAAAATTATTTTTTAATAGTTTCAGGTCTCGAACTGAGGACCCCCCGGCATACCTAGCTGATGGATATTGCGTAAAAGGTGCGTATAAGCACGTAAACAGAGAGAATATCTTGTACACAATTAATTTAAAATGATGCGAAACTCGGGTCACATGAAAATTCACAAAAACACATCAGCCCAAACGTTTTACCCTGCAGAAAAAAATAACAATTATCTGCTCTGTCGTGTAAATCAAAATGTGGTGCAAAATATCCCATGTAGCACACATAATGTCATATTTTGCAATTTATACTTAAATACTAAATTAAGTTAATATGTATGACACTAAATGTCATATGTTTGTTGAACTACACAAAATACTTAGCATCGGCATACCAAGCTAACACTACGATCGTTTCTCATTTTTGTGCAAGGTACGGCATATGAACGAAATACTCGTTCAAAGGATGATAGCTCGCGAGTCCTAATCACAAAACTATTTTTTCTCAAAATCCTTTTCTGTTAATGCTGTTGTGATAATGGAACCAGTGGCCGAAAAGAACATGAGACTCTACTTCCAGAAAACTTGCAGCTCTTTAGAAGTTTCATGAGAACTATTCAATTGTCTCTCTGCCACTAAAATTATTGTGACAAGTGATATATCTTTTAACATAACTATTTCCATTTTAAATAGGTATAATGTAAATTTTGAAGAAGAAAAAAAACATTGTTTTAGAAATAAATAACTTATAAAAACTATGCCAAATAAAAATTTGCTCTACAATTTGTCTTTTCATGTTGTTTATTTATTTATTTATTTTTTGTTTATTCTGGCAAGAATAGGGCCATACAGGCCCGTTCTTATATCTAATCAGTAGTACGAGTTTAATTACTCACTATTAACAATTTAATACAAGCTAATGGGCCTATAACAAGGTATACTAATATTAATTAATTATACTGTATATTAATAATATACCACAATACATCATAGCAAATTTAATGACTTCTTTATGATAAAGATATTGCCGTTTTTTCGTGTATACTTAGCAAATGGCCAAACAATAAAACACTTATTCGTCTTGCCCTTTCATATTTTTTTTAAACCAATTATTTTATTTTTCTCACCACACAGAAATTAATGATTATGCATAGCAGCTTCAACAATTTACAATTGCTGTTGTTTGTGCAACATCCGCACCAATTCCTTTGCAAAGGTGTATAAAGACAAACAAAACGACAATGCATAACAGCAAAACGACAGTACAAAGTAAACCATTAAAAGATAACTCCGCCCATTTTAGCTAGGTGTAATGATATTACATAATAAGTGATTCATTTTATATTTCAAAATAACCTATTTATATTTAATCATGATATACTATTGCTGTATGTAAAATGCCGTGTTGGTGTTTTACACAGAAACACATTACAAAGGCGAGACGACAATGTATAAAAGCAACACGACCATGTAGAACAGCCAAACAGCATCTGTTGAGTAAAATTTAATTACTTTTGACATAGGTACCCAAAACATTATTTTTTCTTAAGAGGACTAATTGTTTGAGTTCTTTATTGTTGTAACTTATAGTGAGTTCCACAACCCAGAAAGCTGAACAGTGAAAGTTTTTCCGTAAAGTTTGACTTTTGGCGGGGTATTTTGAGGGCATGGTAGTAATTGGATCGAGTACTATGATTGTGGCGAATAGGCAATAGTTCGAATCTATTGGAGAGCTAGACTGGGCAGCTTGTATTCAATACTTTGAAAATAGTCAAAGTGAATGAAGTATCCCTACTTTTATTTAGCTCTAACCATGACAAACTTTCCCAGTGTGGGGTGATACGGTCTTGTGAGCACATCTTAAATATGAACCTAATGCTGAAAGTTGATTTCTTTCATTTGCGAATGTTTTTTGAACAAAAAAAAATGGCCTGTGTTGTGATCATAAGTTGGCAGACGTGCATATTGTGTATGTATAATGGCGGACCTAAGTGGTCTTGTAAATAGAGTGGTCTTGGTAGACAGACACTCAGTTATTAACGTAATGTAATTCGTTTGAGAACCATGATATATAATAAAATATCACAAAAGCATAATATGGCACAGTCGGTAGTAAGTTCGGCAGTTTACAGACGTGCGCAGCATATTTCCGCATCGTTTTGTGGTTGCCAGCAATAGTGAGGTTATGGAAAGTCGGGTGGCGTTGTGATCGCAATGATGGAGTCGTTTAAACCACCGTCAGCTTTGCTTCTCGATGGCAATTTCTGTGAAAACTATTGGAAGATCAAACAGAGTTTTGAAATCATCATGCTGGCGATGGGGTACGATTCGAAGTCATCGGCTGTTAAGGTGGCAATGTGGTTGAACATCATAGGTGAAAAAGCAGTTGCGTTATACAATACCTTTGACCAATCGGAAGCTGAAAGGCAGGATTTCGATAAAGTAAAGAAAGCCTTTAAATAATATTATAACCCTTTAAAAAACACCGTAGTTGAAAATTATAAGTTTAACTGTCGTTTGCAGGAAGAAGGGGGACCTTTTGATTCGTTTTTACGGGACTTAAAAAAAACTGGGTAAAAGCTGCGAATTCAAGGACTTGACTGGCAGTGTTGTACAGGACCGAATTGTTCTGGGTGTTCGAGATAAGTGTTCGCAGGAGCATTTGCTGCGAGAATAAGATTTAAGTTTGTCAAAGGCAGTGGAACAGTGTACGGTTGCAGAATTTGGCAAGCAGCATGCAGACGTGGAACAAAGTATGGTTGTTAATCCAGTTAGGTGGCGTGTGGACACCTGGAGTGCTCAATTTTCGTGTGAGGGGCAAGTGGTTGACGCAGTTTGGAAAAGTCAAAAACCAAAAATTGCTGAACACAAGCAGACAACCAAAGGAAATTTTAAGTGTCGTCTTTGTGGAAAGGTACATAGGAAGACTGCCTACCCGGCTTTAGGAAAGTGCGCTACAAATGAAAACAGTTGAATCACTTTGCAGCCTTCTCCACGAACCAAATTGAAGAGGTTAGGCTGACAGACGGAGAACTGGGAATGTACAGTCCAAATACACTTGAACCAGAAGAGTTCTTCAATAACACGTTAGAAGTTGCAGAAACAACCTCTGGAGTGTATTGCGGAAAACCAGGTAGGAAGGCGTTGATCTAGGAAATTAGGATGGAAGGCAAGACTGTGAATTTCAAGCTTGATAATGGTTCTGAGGCAAATATTATACAACAGTGCATTGTGAGGCAGGTGGCTAACCCAAGTCAGTTAAATCAACCTAACATAACCTTGGAAGGGTTTGGTGGTAACAGAGTGAGACCAATGGGCGTTATCAAACTTATGTGCAGTATAAACATAGCTGACAGTGGGTACAAGTGGTTGCAGTTTGCTGTTGTGTAAGATGGCAACTGTAGAATGTCTATTCTAGGACTGCCAGGGTGTATCTGTTTAAATCTGGTTTCCGCAATTTGTGTACAGCGTATACAATGTTGATATAAGAGAAGATAGGTTTAGAGAAGAGTTTCCAGAGCTGTTCCGGGGAATAGGGTGTATTACCAACAAGTGCATCCTGATTGTTGACAAATCGCAACTGAAAGTGAATGTGAACATGATAAAGTCTTGCTTCAAGTCTTCAAGTGGCACAGATATATAGGAAACTGAATGCTAAGTTAAACGGGAACAAAATTCAGTTTAAACAAGATGAAGTCAAGTATTTTTGGCATGTATTCTCTAAGAATAGGATAAAACGAGATCCAGACCAGGTTCAGGTAGTCCTAGCCCTATCAATGCCTACCAACAAGGTTGAGCTGCAGAGAGTGTTGGGGTTCGTCAGTTACCTAAGGAAGTTTCTACCGAATTTAGCCAGCATTGTTACTCCTCTGAGGGAGCTCTTAAAAGACAACAGTGTGCGGCAGTGGTTGCCAGAGCACACTGAAGTCTTACAACAAATCAAGGAAGGAGTTAGCAAGGCACCGCTTCTGGATCTGTATGATCTCGCCAAGGAGCTGTCAATACAGTATGATGCATCAAACGATGGGCTGGGGTGGGCTTGATGTGTGGTGGTCAGCCAATCAGCTACACATCACGAAGCCTGTCGCCAGATGAAAAGAACTATGCACAACTGGAGCAGATGCTGAGCACTGTGTTTGCCATCAAAACGTTTCACAGCTACATATATCGTAGGAGTGTCATCTCACAATGAATTGATACAATTTACTGTTTACAATTAATGACTTCAATTAATACACTTTATAATTACTTCAAAGAAATTATTTAAATTAATAAAAATCAGTTCCAATAGACAGTGTATAAAAACCTAATAAATTATTTTATAAAATATGTGTACATAATTTACAGTTCCGATATTTACAACACAATCCATATTACATGTTCATTTAGTTCCACCTCTTTTTAGTCAATGTCCCGCAAGTCCACAATATTCTAGAGTTCTCCGAGCACCCTCATGCACACTAGGCTTCACTCGTCGGGTTTCACGCCCTCTCGCCTTTTCACACCACGGACATCTCGTCCGCCGCCGTCCCACACTTCACTTCGCACTCCGCACTTAGACAAAAGCTTCTAACTAAACTGCTGGCCATTGGACCGCTGCAGTATTTATAGAGTCGTAGGCTATCGCCCAGAAATCTCGCTAAATCCCGCATTGCACCGAAGTCCTAATTTCCAGATTATTTTTGCGCCTCCTCTGCATTTGTCGGCTTCTCCAGCAGGGGGTGGAGGAGGGACTGTAACGCCACCCATGTCTCGCCACTGTAAATCATTCCTTGGCCACCCCAAAAGGAAGGGACGAGGAGGGGCGGCGACAAGGAAGCGAGTGTATCCATCTTGGGAAGGGGAGGATAGAGGTGTGTTACGTGTCACCTCCAAAGAGCCGGACCATGCATCATGTGAGATCATGGTGGGTGCAAGCTACAGCGCGTGACATTATATATATATATATATATATATATATATATATATATATATATATATATATATATATATACACACACACACACACACACACACACACACATTACACGTATATAAAGGAAAATAGCCACGCCTTCCCTACTGACCCAGTGTTTTCATTTTTCCACTTTTTCTTCATATATCATTTTACAATCTACAGCAATCAGACCATGCATCACCATGATTTAAATGATTACATGAGATCATTATAAATAAATTTATTTAATGAAAATGAAATGTAAAAGATTAAAACAGAGAAATTTAATTGACTTCTTATAAAATGCTTTACAGTTTAAGATGCCAAACTATATGAACTTTAGGGGCCATGGTGGCTGAGCGGTTAGCCTGCTCCGCTTCCACTAATGCGAGGCGGCTTCAATCCCCGGACGACGCCGCTTGTTTGTTCGCGAGGTTTCTAGGGGCTCTCCCGTTTCCCTGCAGTTGTATTATGGCGCTGCACCATACTCACCTCACTTCACCCTCATCGGCACCCAAATCTCTTCACTCACTTATCTAAACGTTACTTTTCATTTGTAGGCATTTATTCAAGCCTTCCTTTGGGTAAAGTCAATAATGCCACATGGAGTATATGAAATAAGTTATCTAATTTCTTCTTTGTAGAACCTCTACTTTCTAGCATGAAATCACGCCAAGCCCGATCACCTGTCTTCTCCAATGGTTGACGGTTAGCAGTTTTTCACACGCGATAGAGTAGGCGAGAAGTTACTAATATATCTAATGAGTCTACTTTCCTCAACATGGGTGCAATTAATTTTCGAATAAGTTCTTACAAGTTGATTTGGTAGATAGGACCTAATGTCTCTTTGAAAGCAATATCATTAGAAATGAAACCAGAATCATATGCAACAGTAGTGAGACGATTGCAAATACACACGTGCCTTACCCGGGACTTGGACCCAGACATTTTTCAACTGGCACTATCTCACAAGTAGATTGGAAAAATTATATCTCTATGCGCATAACTAATGGTTCTAATGAATACTGTGCGTATAAATAATTTTTTTTAAATTTTGTTGAATTGTTTTATTGATACAACATACTAAACTATATTACTTATATTAACAAAATTAAAAAAAGAACTGTGAACCCGAAACATGTCAGTTTACACACCGTAATGTAGCACTAATTGCGTGTAACATTTAGTGGGAATCGGTTGATCGGTCCTCGAGATGTGACATGAAACCACCAAATTTTTCACGTGACGATCTTCATAAATGGAGGACAGAAAAGTTATGTATAAGTACATTCGATGATTGCATACTTACAGCCAGTATACAAAGTTAATTTAAGATAGGTTACATAGTTTCACAGATATAGCACACTAAACTAAAATGATTTTATAGCCACCATTCTGAAAATATTTTTAAAAATTCTATGTTAATATGGCATATCACAGCAACACTTCTCCAAATTGTGTAAGAATAGTTTGATTGTTTCCCCAGAAATTAGATAAAAACTTTACTTTTTACTGTGGGGCTACCTTACTAAATGGTGAACACACGAGGCTCTGTATATACAGGTTTTTGGTTGTAATATATTTTGAAAGCATACAATCTTAAGTTGAAATTTGTTTCGTTAATAAAATATACTAAGAAAAATATTTATATTGCCACCATTTTGAAAATATGCCAGTTTACACCACCTGTTGCAGTATTTTTGGTTACTAAATTTGTTAGAAATCTTTTTAATTGTTCCCTAGATATTACATAAAAATGTATCTATTCATATGGCGCTATCTTACAAAATGGCAGACAAAATATGCTTAATGTAGATACAAGTGATAGTTGCAATATCTATTGCCATTATACAAAGATAACTCGGAATGGATTATATGATTTCGACTACATAGCGTTCTAAGTTAGAATAGCTATTTGTCCGTCATTTTGAAAATAAGTGCCTGATATACTTAAAACATGCAGTTTTACATTACCTAACGCAGTACTACTTGATTACCAAATTTGATATAAATCGGTTAGTTGTTTTTCAAGATATGACATTGTGAAAAATTGAGTGACTTATAGGTTCTTATGTGTGGTGAGAAATATGTAACCACCAAGGTATATTCGTGTATGTAAGGAAAATACTTGTAGTTACCTTGTGTGAATCAATACCATGTAATTATTACCAAATAACTTACTTGCAATGGTAAATTCAGGAATCTGTAAAGAGCATTCGAGACACTGGCACTCAAAATACCCTGAATTCTCATTAAAATAAGAAGCACTACATTTAAATATTTGCATTTAATTGAAATCAAATCAGTACGACTTAACATAAAAATATAAAAAAAACCAATACTGTTAAAATCTTTAGTTTCAAATCAGAAAAGAGAAAAAAATTATATTTAAAACTGTTAAACAGTGTGAAAACCAATTAAATAAAATTATGCTCTTCAAGTAGAGTACAATACTGAAATACTACCACCATTAGAACAAAACATTACGTAATCAGAAATAAAATAATATAAAATGAAAAGTAAAATATTTTTAAAAGCTGCTGTCGGTAATTATAATAAAATGTAGTTAAAATAAACTGTGTTGGAATTGAAATGTTTTTAGTTTAGTGCCTCTTAATAAAATTTTGTCTCTCGAGCTCCATGCATAAATTATATTCCAAATCCAGGTAACTTTCCCACATACTTTTTACAATCGTAATTTCTTTGTGAAAAATCTTAGTGTTCTCCAATGGAAAATAAAGTCCAAATAAGAAAATAATAAAAAGAAATAAACTATTCTTTACCCCAAATTAAATTTAAGTCAACGCAAATTAAAGTTTGCTCCGGAAACTAATTCAAGTCGGGTCGATTAGGGCTGATTAGGAACTAACATTGAATTCCAACAACTATATCTCTAATATTTGTAGCATCTGTCATAATTAATATCAGGAGCATGAAGAAAACTGAAGGAATCGCTACTTGGCAAAAGTCCATTGGACAAAAATACGACGGCGTCACCTTATTCAGTAGCTTGTAGCTTATGCCTCCATCATGGCGTCTCGACGTCTTGTAGCGTCCATCGGGTCGGCAGCGTCCACTTATAAAAACCTACTAATATGCTAGACTTAGTCTCTTCTCAAATGAAAAAGCTAGTCCTGGTTGAAAACTATCTTCTGGGACAAAACAGGGTAACCTAAGTTATGCAGATGCCGGGGATTTCGCCCTCGGAATCCCGGCTATGGAAATCACGCCTAGGAACATTCAGATCCGTACCCAGAAGCACCTAACTTCCGACAACTTCCTACTCAAATCTAAAATGAGTCTTAGCTACATCCGGCCTAGCTAGACATATTTATAACTTAAAATAAAAATAAATGCAAAACTGCAAACAAAAGAAAATAAACAGTGTTAAAATATTAAAAATAAATTCTTAGACTTGAAAAATCATGAATAATACATAAATAACATACTCAAGTTAAGTTACCAATCGCTCAGAATAATGCACTCTCATACCATACAGTAACATAAATAAACATAAAAAGAATTTAAAAGAACGGTGGTTCCTAACTCACGTTAAATATAAAAAATAACGAAATAAATGTAAAATTGTAGCAGGGTTCCAATTAAATTAATAATACCAAAATATCTGCAAAAATATAGGTGTAATACAGTCTAAAAGTGATATACGTGTTAATCTACACACCAGTTCCTGTGACATGTAAATGTCATGTAAAATGCTTTATGTTGATACAGTTTATAGTTTAATATATACTGCCGGCATACCAAGTTAATTCGAAATCGATTACGTGGTTTCGACAATAAAGCAATCTCAGCTAAGATAGATATATGGCCGCCATTTTAAAAATAAAGAATTTTACACACTTAAAAACACACCGCTTAACATCATCTGCTACAGTACTTCTTGTTTGCTAAGGTTGGTAGGATCGGTTAATTTTTTTTTACTGAGATATGACATAAAACAGTTTTTATTCTTGTGGTGCTATCTTAGAAAATGGCCGGAAAAGTGGATATGTTCTGACATGTATGATGCTTGTAATTGATACTTTCACTATAAAAAATTTGGTCAAAGTTGGTTAAATGGTATGAAAGGTATACCAAATAAACCTAAAATATTTGTATGGCTGCCTATTTGGAAATAAGCATCTAACCGAGTTCAGTCGTTTATGTTTATTTGGCCTATCATAGTATTACTTACATGCCAAATTGGGTGAGAATTGGTTAAATAGTTTTCGAGATATAATGTAAAAATCGATGTTTTTTTGGTGCTGTCTTCCAACATGGCGGCCAACAACAATATCTATCTCGAAATTTAATGCTTACACGATGCTCTGCCAGCACACAAAATTTGGTTTAAATCAGTTCAATGGTTCTTGAAATATGATGTATCACCCCACATTTTAAAATGGCCACCATTTTTAAAGTAAGTGTTAGGCATGGTAGAAAACTATAGAAGTCAGGTGTCTTTACAAATATTATATGTGTACAGAGTTAGGTGATATTTGGTTAATGCATTCAAAATATGAAAAGTGGGGAGGGGGGGGGGGGCGCGCGCGCACACACACACACACACACACACACACACACAACACACAGGAAAGTGATCTCATAAGGCTTTCTTTCCTTTGGAAGGTAGGCTAAAAGAAGTGAACAGCTGGTCACTGGAGCAGTATTATTCTAAATGCAATTCTTACACTGGACACATGTCAACAAAACCTTCCTTGTGTATAAATTTGCAGAACATTTTCAAATGGGCATTTCCTTCGTCTTCAGATGCGTATAGCTTTAGATGTCCTTTTACATGCAAGGACTATTCTACTATGGATAGTTAAATGTCATCATAGAAAAAAAAGTCAATTGACGCGCAGGTTAAGAAATCTGTGCTTCCTCATATGTGCTCAGATGTGCTCAGGTTTCTTTTAACAAAAATCTTCTATTATCAAGCTCATTATAATGTACACCCCAAATTTGTATCTCTGCTCTCAGTGTACCCAGGATTATCTTACATTTATCAATATAAAAATTTTCAGATCATGCCCTAGGCCTTAGTTCTCCAGTTTTAGGCTCATCAGGCCTCAGAATGGGTTTATTTTTCTCCCTTCATCAAATCTTTACATTTATAGGCTCCCCAAGGACTGTGCAAAGACTTCACAATGATAAAAGATTTCTTTTTATCTTAACTTTGCATCAAAGTCGGATAGTGGGCTGTACACGCTAATAACAAATTGCTCGAAATCTATGTTTACTGACGACATTGACTAAAGTTTGTTACACTTTCTCTGACAGTTTTAATGTGACGAAGGTAAGACATATGAAAAACGTTTTTTTTAAAATTATTTATTGTGAAAGCATGGATGCGTTGTGGGACACTGAGAAATTTCGGCTTAACTATTCTATAAGCGCCAGTGAGTGTAAAGTGAGGCGCGGGTGGAAGAGAGACAGAATGTGTACAAAACTGAAGTACCCCGAGAAAACACACCAGTCAATGGCAACGCCTGCCACGTTTCCCATATGCGAAGATCCAGGGCTGACCCCAGCAGGAACTGAACCTGGTTTGCCGCAGTGGAAGACAAGTGACCAAATCACCCTAACACTCGACCTCGGGATTCTTGTTAAAACTAAATGTAAACAATTGTCATGCCACTGTTATATCACATATCTTTGGAAGTACTATTGACAAACCGCACGATGATATCGGAGGCGTGCTCAGAGAAGGAAAAGCTAGTCTACCACGCCTTCAGTCCGTGCAGACTGAACTGTGAATACAATCACAAGTTATTTGAACACCTTGCCAATAACATCATTTTTTTAAGTATATACGTTGGTTGATTCAGAAGTCATAGCAACTATTATTATCTCCCGAAAATGACCCAACACAGTAAATGTAGTACTATGTAGAGTTAAAAGTGTATGACATGCAGGTTTTAAAGGTTGACGCCGCATGGGGTATGGATGCAGGAAAGTCCGGCAAGGAACCAACACAAACATTGCTGATTGAAATCACCGTTTTTATTGATATATCCCTGTACAATCTATAAAAACGCATATGAACGAGTACGTATTGTATGTGTAAGAGCTGTTTAAAGTCGTACAAAGTAGTCTCCGAAATTATCCACGGTTCGTTGCCAGCGATGATGAGGCAGACGGGAAATACCATCGACTGCAAGAGAGCCGTCAATGTGCGCCACATCTCGTCGAAATGCTGTGACGATATCTGCCTCATCGTTGACAACGAACAATGAACATCTTCGGAGACTACTTTGAAGGATGTTTAACAGTTCGTACAGGTACAATTCGTGTCCGTTCACATGAGTGTATACAGTTTGTACGGAAATATATATTAATTAGCCGGTGATTTCAAGCAGCCATGTTTGTCTTTGTCCCTTGTCGGACATTCCTGCATCCATACACCATGAGGTGTCATCTTTAAAACGCACGTGTCGTATACTTTCAACTGTACATAATATATTTCCTGTGTTGGGTTGTTTTCGGGAGATAAACAATAATTGCCATTACTTCTGAATCAACTTTCGCATAATAATATTCTCAATACTGTTATAACGATCAACTCTACATTTTGTGTATATGAGCATTTCCTTTTAATGCTGTGATTAAAAATAATTATGTAATTAAGATTTCTGTTAAAGCTCAGACGAAATCCATGTAGGTTTACGATAAAATTTTATTATATTATTTTATTAGTATTATAATTACTATGTACTAAATTATTTGTGCAAAATTTTTATAAATTTTATTCGTTTATCCCTAAAACTATGTTCGTTCACTGCTTATCTCAGATATTTTGCATTTGCAGAGTTCAAACTTTATAATATATTTATTGTTCTTCGCTGTTAATGAAGTAAAACTTGTTTCCATTTCATTATTTGGTTACAGCACCTAATTCACACTCCGCGATCGTGCTTGTCACTTGCAGTATCATGAAAACCTTTTAATTATAAATCACGAACTCTGGCATCTTCAACTACATTATAATAGGCATAAATAAATAATTTGTTAGAACTGAAAACAAACTACAATCATTCGCCAGCTACTAGCGCAGCGAAACTTGAATACCCGAAACAGAGATCTACAAAAAAGGTAACATTCTTTGCTTGTACCAGTTTCTCTGACTTGATGAAGACACTTGAAGATGGCACTGGCGAGTATGGAGGCAACAAAACAGTATGCGCTGATCATAAAAATCAACTCTCAAATTCTTACCAATCTCATTATTCGGATTGATTCCAAAATCGTTATTTATTTTATTTTAGCACACCACTATAAACAACACACAATGAAAAACACGTTTTTCATTATTTTGCTTATCATTTCATGCCGTCTTCTAAAAGGTGCTGCTATAAGCCTAGACCTAACTCCTAATGAGAAATACGGCCTTGGCAGGCTCTTAGCTGGGAGCCTATTGCAGTCACACACAAATAATCCTTCGAAGACTAACTAAGGCTCCCTCCTACATGGTCGCAGAGTGTTTGAAATACACATTGTTTCTCCACGAAATTATTAAACGTATGTCCAATGTGTAGCTGATCTACGAAAGAAACACACGCTTTATAAGGGGGCTGCTGAGTACTTTCTGAGTGTCACACAGTTAGAAACTCAATTTCAGAGTATTCAAAAACGGCTAAATACTGCCTTTTCAAAGCACTGTATCTCAAAATATATGCATCAGATACAACAAAACTAATCAAGGGCCCTGCACTAAACCTTCCTACATATTTTCCACCAATAAAAGAATAGGACAAGTGGAAATATTTGGGCGGCTCAGTCTTGAGAGCCGATGAGTGTTCGAGTTGAGTTTGGAATTAGCGCCGTAATTAGAGGGCGGGGGAAACGAGAGATATCCGAAAAAACCCGACGACTAGCGGCATCGTCCGGCACAATTAAAACTTTCGAAAATCCGGGAGTGACCCGGCCGGAGATTGAGCCTGGTTCGCCTTGGCGGGAGGCGAGCAGTCTAACCGCTCAGCCACCGCGGCCACTAGGTATAAACAGCTTCTTTCACTTGCAAGCAGTGATTCCTGCTGGATTTTGTCTTTCGTAATACTGAGTTTTGTACTTGGAAAGTTTTCCACAGTTAGCTGGGCTATAGCGCATTCTCACCAATATGGGCATTTTTATCGTACATCTCTTAGTATAAACATTCCTTATTACATGATTTCCAAGTAAAAATGGAAAACGTGTTTGTAAGTACACAAGAAGTCTACTACTGTAACAAAAAAAAAAGCCTGGATAAATATGAAAATTTTAACATTCTGCTACAATTTTCTCTCCAAGTCAGAGGGCTAAACAATTTTCGTTAAAGGATGGAGGTCTTAATTAAATAAAAGTGATAATTATAATTCCCTAATTTGATTTACAACTACAAACAAAATTCTCTCGACTCAACGTCTCACAATAAATTTATATCACTTACTGTTTACAATTAATGACTTCAATCAATACCTACAATTTACAATTAACTCAGCGAAATTAACGTAATTAAATAATTAAAAATCCGTACCAATATACAGCGAAAGCTATTCAATTATTCTACAAATTATATGTCATATTTGATAATTCCAATATTTAGAGTAAAGTCCGTATCACATGTTATTCAGTCCCACCTCAGTTTAGTCCATGTCCCGCGAATATAATACGAAAAAGTCTTGCCGTAGATGCATCTCAGACTAGCCGTTCAGCCAGCTGCTATGAGTGTGTAAAAAAGTGGTAATGAATGTGGATATTAAAATGATATTTCTTTGCCTCTCTTAGACAACACACTATCATTACTTCGGAAAGTTCAACTGTTTAGCTTGCCTCCCACCAAGGCGAAACGGGTTCAATCCCCGGCCGTGTCACCGGGTTTTCGCAAGTGAGAATCGTGCCGGACGATGCCGTTGGTAAGCGGGTTTTCTCGAGGATCTCCCGTTTACTCCACCCTTTCATACCGGCACCGCTCCATACTCATCTCAATCACCCTCATCGGTTCTCAAGACCTCGCTGTTAAGAGCCGCCCAAATCTCTTCACTTCACTTCATCTGTTTAATGCATAATCACATTTAGTATTTATTTGTTGTGACGTCACAAGACTAAAAGCGCCGTGGAGCAGTTTTTACCCAGGCGCTTCGTCGTCCCTTCATCCGGTGAGGATCAAATCCAATCTTTGCGATTGATGTTAACCAGTGACATTTCGATGGTTCTTTTCTCAAAGAAACTTTAGTTTCATTTATATTTTATATATTTTATAATGCCTAAACAATATTTTTCTTGTTAGTTACTTAGTAATATTATATAAAATATTAACAAACAATGACAATCACTTGTTGGTAACATTCAAATTATTAATAAATTAAAACATGATTCGTAAGTAATTGTATTGAAGACCTAAGGAAGTTTATTGGCAATAAATTAAAACCATAGACAATGAAAGTTAGGCTATATAGCTATGAGTAAATATTTTGTCATGCTATGGACATTGTCTTAAATACGATAGGAAGTATTAAAGCAAAAGCATCAATAAAAAAAAAGAATAACTAAATTCATCTGTAATATTTCTCTTCTGTGACTTTACACTTGCGAACTGTGGGATCGCATGGCCAAAGTTTATTTAATTGTGTAACATAAGGTAGTTAGTTAACTAAAACAGTTGAAATTATTCACGTACAATTAAAATGCCACTTGGTTGTGGCCAAGAAAACTTCTATAACGTTATTCAAACACGGAAATAATGTCAACAATTATAGCGCGTGGTCAGAGTGTGACAAAGCGTTAGCGAGTCGTGTTCTCTTGGAGCTCTCATTCTTCCACGCTCTCTCCGACAAATTGAGAGCGTTCTCTCTAATGTCATTATGACGTGGTTACCAGATCGAGATCGAGAGCACGAGAGAGCGCTCAATAGTAATGCACCAGTTGTATCCAGCCCGTATTTTAACTAATTCATTTATATTAGAAGGGTTTGTCCCGATATTACCCACAAGTAAACACGAAATCAATATTTTACCAGCTTACTTTGAAAAAAATGCGAGTCATTTTTATACACTAATTTTTTCCATATGAATTCTCTACATTTCTCGTCGCCAAAAATAATATAATGTAATTTGGTCACATATATTTAGTATTGCCAACACCTTAGTTGTTAAAACACAAATTACAAAATATGCTAGCAAGTTTACTGACTTAACTGTTCGATAACAAAATATTTAATTGGAGGTGGCCGGCCTTGTGAGTAGGCTGAGGCTCGCCTGAACTACGTTGCGTAATGTTTGAAACACACGTTTTTCAACCAAAACTATTAAACGTGTGTCGAATGTGCTGCACAGGTTGTTCACGGTAAAGTGAGCACTTTTGAGGCCCTAGTTACTTTTTTATTTGAGCCATTTTTAATCCTTTAATCACCTTTTGAAATAAATATTGTCATGGAAGTAATAAACAGAGTGGGCAGATTACACCACACTCAGAAGTTAACGTCTAAGGCTAAAGCAAATATATTTATTGGCTAATATTACCAATGAGAGGGCTTTCAAAAGTGCTCACTTTATCGTGAATAGCCTATATACGAAAAGAACACTCTTCAGATGATGGCTGCTGAGTGACGCCACTCTCATTAGCAACAAGGAGAGCTCCAAAACGGCTAAAAAAAAAAAAAAGCTTTTTCAAAATACTGTAGTTCGAAATATACGCATCAGATACATACAAGACTACTCAAGGGCAATGCATTGAACTTTCTTACAGACTTTCACCAATAAAATAATAGGATCACCGCTGAAAGTCCCATAGGCACACGCAGTATGATGCCTGTTGAAAGCCTTGCGCTTAGCGGCGATGGCGCAATTGATGCGCATAGCAGTGTCGCCCTTATCGCATCCGCACTTCGCGCAATCAAATGCGGAAAAAAGGCTCTAAGTAGGAGGGGAAGCTTTATTGGTGTACGAAGGTAAAAAAACTGTTCAGCTTGTAGACGTTGCCTGTAATTACTTCTTCCTTGAATGAGCATGTCTTATATCATATAGTTTTCGCATAATGACTTGACAAAATAACAATAAAAACCAACTTACTTACAGATATTAGATGGTTCACAATGAAATAATAAACCATGAGCATTTCTAAAATTAAGGAAAATTTGCCACATTTTAATTTTTGGCCGTTACAGAATTTTTGGAAATAAACATTTGAGAATCATATCTTACTGAGTTAACTTGTCACCATCGGATAATGAAATTTTGTTAATTTTTTCATTCGGATTGATAATAATTCCCGATTTAAGAAATTTTGTTTATAAAAATAGCTGCAAGATAATGAAATAGTCGGAAGTAGTAACATCTGTACTCAGTTTTCGTAAGCAAAATTATTTCTACTGGTAAGAGCGCTACCTACCGAGTGCTGCTTTGCACTAATCTTACGAATTTCTTTATATGCACTTTTTTTGGTGGTAATTTCCATAGATTGTATAAGAATGGGGAGTAGTTTTCCGTGGGTACCAAATATGGTAGCATATTTGCGGGTATTTCGCCATATTGGTAGTTGTTCAGAGGCGCAATTTTCTTGTTTCTAGCTGGAGATAGAAGGAAAAGCGCCTTTTCCATATGGAACATTTTCGCGCCCCCGTATCACACGATCCTGCAAGAAAAAGAAAAGTACCGTATCCGACTGGTAGAGAAATTTTGCTTAACGAATCAATTGAAATTTCAAATTTGGCAGTTGGTTAACATGTTCCCATATGATCTAAAAACAATGACGTATCCTTACCGTAGGTTTTGAGGAAATTGGGTTAGATAAAGTGTTATTATTATGTTGTTTTGGGAATGGCAGTGTTTATAGTTGTGGCTGATGAAGAGTATATACCTTCGTGGATGTTGTTTTGATTGTCTAGCTACTTTCTACCTTCCGCCTCGCAATGGAAGCAGATTATCAACCAGTGTCCAGTCCCGCAAGGGGCTTGACAGGTACGTTTGGTTTGTGTTGGGCGACACCATACTGTCAAACTTAAAAAAAAATTTGAATTAGTTTGATACCAGTTTTGCTTGTTTGGTAGAAAACTTGTACTTTGTAAACGGGTGTATTCCTGGGACCGACTAGCAGCTATTTAGAATTTGTTGCTTTTGTTAGTTCTTTGTGCTTGGGTGGAGTACGTGTTGTAATTCGTTTTAGGATCAAGTTTTGCTGGAGCTATTTTAAGTTGGCCTACATTTCTTTTTAATTTATTGTATGTTTGGGCAGTACCTAAGTACTATAAAGTGGGCTGAAATTGATTAGCAGAGGTGAGATTGATCGTATGAAAATGTTCTATAAATATTGTCAGATGTACCTGACCTAGACATTTACATAAAACTGTCCCGTCATCAACCTCATCCCTGTTGATCATTTTCACCTCACTTATGTACCTAGCCTTAACATGTATCATGTGATCAATCTGACCCCTGCTGATCAATTTCACATCCCACTTTACGGTAGGCAGTGGTTATGCATTAGGCGTGTAATGACTGACTCATCTTGCTGCACTGAATTTTTTCATTGTTTTGTTACACACAACAGTTGTGGATCTAAGGTAGATAATAAATGCAAAAGATGCACTGTGATAGGACATTCGTATGCTACGACGTACACAATCAAAACAAAGTTGTTGGATAATATTAGAATTCATATAAGTATAGTGTTTTTTGCTACTTGTTGCATTTAAGGATTTGTGGCTGTCTGAAAATTTGTCGTAAATGCCCGTTATTTAATTTTGTGTTTTAATTTACCCTAGTATCCATTTCTGGTAATTGCGTTGTGGCTACTTAGTTTTGTTATTTTACCAGTATAAAAATTTTTGTTCAGCTGTAAGAAACTCAAAAATTCTTATTTTAAAAAGGATGTGTAGTTGCTGCTTGAAATAAACATTAGGCCCAAAGAAATAAATGGTGCATTGGAATGAGGTGTATTGTCTGCTGCTACTTGTTGAGAAAATAGGTATGAATTATCAGTCATCCCAGAGAGTATCAAGTGATGAATGATATTGACTTGCGACATGTGCTGTTGGAATGCTAACTACATGGCCTGTACGTTATGTTTTCTGCCGTGCTAACCTAACTTAACCATGTCGTGCTGACTTTTAGGTGAATTATATTTTATAGTTGGCAATTGCAGAAGCATGAAGTTTCAAGTGCTTAAGTTTTAGCGTAAAATGTGGGACTAGTGTTCTTTACAATACGAAAACATAAGATCTGTTGTGACTGTTATTGAACTCCTTTTACGAAGGTGTTAATTGGATCTGAATGTGATAAATTAAGTATTGCAGTGAGTGTGTGAGAGTATTTGTCAGAAGCTGGCACCTTTCTCTTTGCAATCTGAAAATGCTTGTGCGTGCGACACTGTAGAATACAAATTCGTTTGAAAACTTACCAATTGTAAAATTGAAGGGGTTTGACCAGCACAAATGTAGGTGAAACAGATATCATAAAATCATATAAGCCTACCCTTGATTAATCACACAGGGAAACATATATATATATATATATGACACAGGACAAAAGAAATTTCATACCATTTGTATGAAGGAAGCAAATAAAACATTGCTAACTACTTCCAATTCTACGCTAACCAACATCTATTAGAATTATTTTATTGAAAGTAAACTGTAGTCGGCTAGTTGGATATGTGAAAAAGAAAATTACTGTTCAAATTTACGTAGAAATTATATTGGATATTATTACAGGTGAACTGAAAATGGAGTCGGGTAAAACTAAAACTTTTCAATTAATTTAGCTATCACAGCTCTTTTACGATCTATGTAAGGTTCCAAGTTACACGATAAAATAGCGATACTTGAGTTTCCGGCTTGAGGAGAAATAATTAAGTATTAAATTAATACGTGGAAAATTATTGCACCTCTGCTAGTGTGCGTGAAAATGCTACGAGTTCCCATACCACCGGTATGTTCTTGGTAGATGAGATGGAGTAAAATTTCCAAAACTTTTAATAACAAGTTCCAAAACGATGTTTTGACCGTTGAATTTTACCAGAACCTTCAAGTAAGCTACTGGACGAAGTGGAGTTGGCAGCATAAGTTTAAATAAAACACACCAAAAAATCTAAAATGGACATTTCATAACTCTTCCTTGTCCACACATATTTAGAACTTTAAGGAGCCTCTCTGCATCACCCCACAATGTGCAGTCATGGCAATATTTAACATGAAAATTGCCGGATCAAAATTAGGATGGACTGCCTTTCATCTTGTCTTTTTTTGGGAGTCCTGGTGTTCACTCAAGAAACTACTAACCTGGAAAAGAATCTAGGATTAAGTAATTTCCTGATATCACACACTTGGCAAAATTTTATTTCTCTGAGGTGCAAATAAACTTACATAAGTTTTATTAGGCTGTGTGAAATGATGCAGTTTATTATAATACAGTAATTGAATAGGACATTTGGTTATTTTTTTTTGGGCAAGGGGTGTAATGTTTTATCAGTAGCCTATTTATAGTGTTGACTATGTTTGAGTGCTTATCTGCAGTGCGTTTGCATTTTCTGAAGTCATAGTTCAGGTTGCGTCAACATTTAGAGATAAAAGCTTTTTTCTATTTCATATACAGTTTTTTCGTAGAGAACGTTCTAAAAGTTTGGTTATTTTTATGTGCAATGCAGTTTGATATGACAAGTGATTTCGGCCCAAACCATGTCCAAATTTGGTCATGTTTTTGGGACATAGGTGCAAGAGTGGGGGGGAGTGTGGACTTTGAGTGTCTACCGCCGACTAGCAAATGACTACAAGACAGTGAAGGAGACACATAGAGCATGACAATTTAGCCCATGCCGGCAGCACCCGTGACCTCAACTTCTTTTGTGTTTTAACTTCAAGTACTTTTTGGCATACAAACTCTGTTCCACCAAATTATTTCCGCCGGTGTATGAGGTCATTAGGGTGCCAGGAGGGAATTAACTTCCCTCCTGCCTTCTTAAATTTCTCTTGTGATGCGAGTTTTGGAGGGGCGTTAATAATTAATTATCTAGCCTGGCGCTGTTCCCTTCTGGTTGTCTCTTTGATGTGACTGTTCGTGATTCTGCACTACTAGAAGATTGTAAACCTGTTATTTGGAATTCAAAATATAAAACTGAGTTATAAATCTAAGACTTAGTCTTTTTTTTTATATGGCACCTTTGAAGATTCATGTCTAGACAAACTGAGCTAAATCGAACTGTGATTTCCAGGACATCGTCACTTCAGGCGGCTGTGACGTTACATGCTGTGCAAAGAGGAATAGAAATAACATGTACTTCTACAATTGAATATAAACTAGGTATAAAGAAATTTAAGAGAGGTTGTCCTAAAGTTGCAAATCTAACCAAAATAAATTCGAAAATGTACAAACAAATGTGATGAAATTCAAAATACTGGCTCAATTCGGAAGTAAAGAAATAAAAATATGGGAGGATACTGTCTCATTACAGCAGTTAGTGTGATGTGCATCTTTATCACTTTTGTATGTGAATTATTGTGGTTATGTGTGATTTACAAGAAAATGGTAGAATAAATAGCATGTTGAAGAATGTAGAAATTTCAAATGAAAAAAATGTTACGAATTTGCCTACATGTGGTTAAGATTTATTTGGTAGGTATCGGGTAGCAGAGAGTGGATGTGTTCAGGTGTATTTCCCAACACCAGTTACGAGGAGTATTGTACTGCCCAATACCAACTGATTACACAGGACTGATGGTGTTACCAATTTGTCGTTGATGATGTTACACTCTCACAAAGTTATTTGGAATTCACTATCCAGTGGGGTTTTTCGGGCAGGGACAGTTTTAATTTTACTGTCGTATAGACGTTTGTATGAGGAAGTACAATTGGGCCCATCCGCAGAAGTGTATTGTATTATGCGATACCAGGGGAGGGGGGTTATTATAATTTTATTCTTCAGACAAAAGCAATAGCTGCTTTACAACTTTCGGCTCCAGACAACATTTTGGTATTCTAACCTTGAAATGAAGTTAATTTGACTTCACGAGTTGGTAAAAGTGGAGTGTGAACATACCAGCTGCTCACAAGCAGTTTGTAGGATATCGTTTTGTAGTTAAATCAGTATGGTGTACATCGTTAATAAATGTGGCCATATATTTGAATGCTACGGAAAGAAATGTTGTGTAGTACGAAGTCTGTGTAGCACTTGTTTGTGTTGTGTGGAGTTATAATTTTCCTATAGGCTGTTCACTGTAAAGTGAGCACTTTTTAAGGCCCTTCTTAATTTTTCCTTTCATCCAATTTTGATCTTCCTGCTGCTATTTAATATAAACATTGCAATGTGACCAATAAACACAGTGAATATATTACACCTCCCTCAATATTTATAGCCTGAAACTGCAATAAGATAAATTTATTAGTTGTTAATGACTGTTGGAGGGGCCTTAAAAAGTGCTCACATTACAGTGAACAGCCTATACATGTGCATATCAACATTACAAGTAAGCATGAAGAGCTTGGTTGTACTTATTACAAACATGCAACACACATGTCCATCCCTCATAAATATTGTACACAACATAATACAATCTATTTAATGCGTGGAATATTAATATGAGTGCATAAATGTACGACTACTCTCTTAGACAATTTTTTTTTTTTTTAAATATACAAAAATGATTTTTGTGTTCTGAATGGATGAGATATATTTCACAAAAAATTTCATTATTAAAATCAAAAATGGTGATACAAAAAATTTTTATGAAATGTGTTGAATTAAAATGGAATTACCTTTTACTGTATATATTTGTTCAATAAGCTATTATTGTTTTAAACATTTATTTTCCCCCTTTGTTAGCATGTGGTTTGGTGGGTAAATGGTTAGGTTACTTGCTTCATATCCTTAAATTCTTTACTTTTGAAATCAAAACTCCATACCAAATTTTTGTTTCATTTTATTTAATTGTGTGAATTTAATAGTGTTGCTATAGAGTAAAAAAGTTTTTAAAAGAGCTGCTTTTGTTAATTTGTTATTAATACAGAAACTATTGTTCAGAACAGTAAGCTTTATGCTGTATATGTTTATATTTTGGCCTCCTAATATCCTACAATGTGGAATGTTTTGGGGCTGGCTAAGTAAATTTCAATTTGAGTAATAAAATGTGGTAGGTAGGCCTACTGTACTATATGTAGCAAAAATGGATAATGATGAACTTTAATATTACAGATATATCATAAAGATCAGTGGCAACAATTCCTTGCACTGATTCCAGAAAGAACAGACTAATAAAATTTGCCTCATTTTATAATTGTAAAACTAACTTAGAAGCCAAAATTAAGAGCAGAAATACACTCAAAATCCTTGTACCTAAATATGTTCACTTTGTACAAAACAAAATATTTTCTACGCAGGAGCTTTATTCGCCTATAAAAAACTAGGCTATGTAACAGTGGTAATATTTGTAGTGTTCATCTTTACTTTGTTTGTAGGCTTTATATTTATTAAAAAGGGAGGGAAGATTATTTAATTCACACCAAATTCAATATTTTTTAAATCGGCCATAATACCTTGGATAAGTATCAGATCATACATACATACACTCGCAATTAGGCTACCACCCGGTGGCGAACTCTCTCACCTCTCCTTCACCTAACTAACTCCTTTTCCACTCCCTTCCTGAACTTACCAACCCCTCTCACAGATACCAATTCCTCCCTCAACACATTCCACTCCCTCACAGACCTCACAAGTATGGACTGCCTACCCCGCTCCGTTCTCCTCCATACCCTCTGAAGCTTCTCACTGTTGTTTCCTCGTCCTCTAAACACCCCCTTACTTAGCTTGCAGTGTAGCCCTCCCCATCCTCTCTCTTCATTCACCATCCTGTACATCCTGACTAACCGTTCAACTTTCCTCCTGTCCTTCAATGAGCTCCACCCCATTTCTTTCATCATCACTAATGGCCTATAGTTCCCTTCTCCCTCACCATCTTGCCCCTGCCTTCTCCACCTACCCTTCACCCATCTTGCTGCCCTTCTCTGCACCTTTTCTAGTTCTCGCACCTCCACCTCCACACACGGGCCCCATACTGCTGCAGCATATTCTAACATTGGCCGTACCATTGTGCCATACGCGTTCTCCTTCACCTCACAGCTGACTCCATTCAGCACCCTTCCCAGCATACCCAGAGCCCTTCTTCCCTTTGCAACCACCCTCTCTACCTGTTTTTTCCACCTGAGGTCTCCCTGCAGTACAACCCCTAGATACTTATATTCTGCTGCTTCTTCTATCGCTTGTCCCTCCCATCTGTACATGTCCCTGCTTATCAACTTCTTCCTTGTGAACCACACTATCTTAGTTTTTCTCTCATTTATCTTCATTTTATTTTTCCTGGTCCACAACCATATTTTATCAATGTCCGCCTGCAAATCCCCCCTCCACCCCCTTCCCCCTCTTCCCCCTCTTCAGCATACACAACACAATCATCTGCAATGTTGTAAGAGGTTAGCAAAACTGTGATGCCGTTGGGTGATGACACAAATGCTTACTGGTAATATGGGCACCAGTGGTGCTTCTCAATCACCGCGCTATTGAGACTCAGGGATGCTGTGGGTTCTGTGTGTCCGTCTCATCCGTGCGTACTTACAGACACGTAGGCAATATTAAACTTTTACTAAACATCACTTTGAAATAAACACTTAATAAAACGTATGTGGCTAAGACACTGTCACTACTGAATAAAATAGTTAAGTTCACTGTAGACTTGTTTTCATTGTTATTATGCACACACATCAATGTGCTAATGAAATTATGATAATCTCTGTCATGACTAGCTAATTCCGCTTGGGTACTCCCCATCCCGCACTAGCACACGCCTAGATGGATGATCTCACAGAGGTGTGTGAAAGCACAGCTTTCACAAGGGAAGAGGGCCGACAGCTACTAGGGAGCACTGACAGTTTTTTCCTGAAGACAGGATACTTGGTGTCGGTTAGCCAGGGGGTTATACGTGATGTTGCCTTAAAATATTCAAACATGGAATAATACCCTCAATTACATACATGAAAACAAAGCCCTTAAAATTGCACGTAGCAATAATGCAGAAATTATGATGAAACGCCTGATTCAAGTTGCGCGGCTTGCATGTCTTCTCCGACATCTTTCTCCTCTTCCTTGATTAAGTTAAAAATGCCACAAAGGCCAAATAAATTAGTAAAGCGGAAGCATAATGTTGGGGAAATGTCTGGCAAAACGTACGCAAGCAAAGGTTGACCGGTAAACTAAATTGACTATTGAAATCTACATTAGTGAACAAAAGTTGTAGTGCATACATGACAGTGTCTTGCCTCACCAGCTCTCCTCGACAGACTGTCCAGAGGCAAGCGTCGCACGGACCTCCCATGGCCGCTTACGGGGTTCACATAAGCGGAAGTGCTATGCACACAGAGTAAAATATTTTATTATTGAAAATAAAACGGCACTAATTAAATTAAATACTGTTTTACATTTTCTAATTTTCTTGTGAATTTTTTGTATTATTTTAGTGTCTCTTTATGACGGCGTTCACACCATAATATTAGTGTTCTTAATCTGGTGCCGTGGGCACTTCCAAACTATTTCAAAATAACAACAAACATTTCAAAACATTTTAAGACATATTAAACCCTACAAATACAAAACACATTTTACACAGAAAAATAGCATTTATGTGAAAGTTTAAAATATTGGCCTCTTTGCGCACGTGCAGGACACGTGACACGTGCGTGGTGAGCGCCATCATACACATACACACACACACAAAAACTAGCATAAGTTTTATGGTTTGAAATTGGGTTTTAGTTATAAAATTAAACTTAACACATTGACAGTTTTAACCTTCACCAGAAGATATTGAAAAAATTGTAACAGAGTCAGTTCATTATACTTTTGATAGTGCTCTTAATAATATTACTCTAAGTTAAAGGTCCTGAAACTGAAATATTTACAATTCCTGTGTTCGTTTTTAAACACCATGTTTCACTGAAATGTTCTCTCAGCATAGTGCTGAAATCAAACAAATCTCTCATATTTGTTGACATAATTGTTTTTAAAGTAAAAGTAGCATACTTTGGAGGAAATTTTTGTAAGTTCTACACATGTACATTTGGTCCTACAGAAACACATACGGGATGTGAAGTGATGGATTCAATCAGGTAAACATAAAGGTATATGTGTTATGTATTTTTACATGGCTTTTTCCAGCAAATTTATTGGACAGTTGCTTTGTCATTAATTTTTTTTTACATCTTTGCATTTACAGTCACTTTAATGAGTGCTTGTGTTGAGTCCCACTTACAGCGTTAGCTTGATGTGAAACACTGTTTTCTTACTTGCAAACACACACTCGTGCACTTTTGCACATATGCACAAAGAGTTCTATGATGTTGATGCACAACTCACGCATGTGTGCATACATACATAATATGTATACAGATAGAGGAGTAAGAAACAGAAATATTAATTTTATTGTGAAGGATGCACAGGTGCAGGAATTGATACGTGGGAGGGTACAGGGTGTGTTGTACATCTCAATATCAATGTTTTTTTTATATGCATGATGTAAATTAGGTTAGTATGATGGATAGTGCTGAAAGCATGAATAGGTTTGTAATGTTGGAGTTCAGGTAAATAAAATACGGTATTTGTAGAGGAGTTCGAAAACCGAATGTGTCCGAAGTGGATTACAGATTTAATTGGGCCTTGAAATTAATTAATACATGGCCCAAATGAAAGGAATCTTTAATTGTTTAACAAGCGTATTGTGTAGTCAAATGAGCACATGCGCGAGTTGCTTAGTAAACCAAGATGTTAATATTTAATAACTTTGACAGATCAAAAGAAAAATGATAAGAAATATTGAGTATGCAGGTGTTATTAGCATGTGTGAAGTGTTGGTCGTAGAAGTGTTGTTAATGAAAGTATTTGATATGTTAGTAACAAGTGTGGTGTAAAGTGGGATCAGAAAGGCCCTAGATTTACAAGTGAAAATAAGGAAACTTAGCACTCGGATTTACTTATGGAAATTGTGAGTGAAATTATTTGAAGGTACATACACACACACAAACACACACACATATATATATATATATATATATATATATATATATATATATATATATATATATATATATATATATATATATATATATATATATATTATATATATATATATATACACACACACACACACACACACACACACACACACACACAAAAGCGATTAAGTGATGACACAAATTACTTAACGATGATATGGGCGCCAGCGGTGCTTCCCAATCACCGCACTGTTGAGACTCATGGTTTTCAGGGATGCTGTGGGTTCTGTGTGTCCGTCTCACCCAAGTGTACTTACGATACACTTTGCAATACTAAACTTTTACTAAACATTTAACACTTGGAAAACACATGTAGCTAGGACACTGTCACTACAAATAAAAGAGTGGAACACTGCGATACTTGCTTTTATTGATAACGTTCGTACAAATCATGTGCCAAGCAATTTAATGATGAAACTTGGTCGTGTCTAGCTAACTCTACTTGGGTGCTCCCCTGCCCGCAATTACTCTAGCACACACCTATATGAATGACTTCACAGTGGTGCTTGAAAACACAATCTTCACAAGGGAAGGGAGTCGACAGCCGCTAGGGTGGACTGGCGATTTTTGCCTGACGATAGGATATGGAGAATTATAAGATGAATCAACAGATCATACATAAACATGTGTGATTATTTGGCATCAGTAGCGCAGACTCGTCGGGGCTTGCCCTCCAGCACGTGGTTAGTGTGGTGACGGTCTATACACATAGCCGGCTAGGACGGAAATAATATCACCGTACACAAATTACAAAATTACATAAATATCAATGGAATACGATGGTGCACGAGATAAGTAGTCACAATAAACACGCACATGCGTGAAAGCAAGTTTAGATGGCGCGGATGCCGCTGGATAAAGTTAGTAGCAGACCATGTGGTGCAGGTGAAGTTGTATTATTTCTTCATAGAGACGGCAAATTAAATAAAAATAAAAAAATTGTTATTTCTGTTGCGAAAATTATTCACTTTACGACTAAGCATTAAAGGCTTGTAGCATGGCCGATGGCGAAAAAAGCAAACCTGAAAGTGACCACGTGATTGTACACAAAAAGCATCAATTTACATGAAAATTACACGGAACCCTCAATAAAATTGGCATAGAACCCTGAATAAAATTATGGCACATATCATTTTACACTAATAGGCCCTTAAAACCGCATTGATGGCCCAGATACATACTTGGCGATATCTGAACGCGTGGTCATATGTGATGTGGTCGTAAAATGATCAAACATAAAAAATACCTTTAAATACATACATTAAATTAAAGCTCTTAAAATTGCACTCAGCAATAACACAGAAAGTACGATGGGACACCTTAGTATCAGATGGCCCCTGATTCAAGTTTCGCGGTTCGCCTGACCTCTCCGACATCTTTCTCCTCCTTCTCCTCGGTTAAGTTTTGAAAAAGCAAGGGCACAAATTATTATTTAAGTGGAAGCATAATGGTGGGGAATGTCATAGTTGTGTCTGTCACTTTCTCAATGTGTGTCACTCACACCCGTCCAGTACAGTCCCCATTACTGGAATCTTATTTAAATTTTACAGACACACACACAAAAGTTTAAAAATGAGGAAATGTTAAGTTTTTTGTAAACATTTAAACACTTAGTGTAAGAAAAGTTAAAGTGTGTCTTTCTTGAAAGAATCTTCCATTTTTTTGGGTTGTTACCGGGATTAATGTTTTTGTTTATAACACATCATGCTCAAATCTTTTTTCTAACTTTTCCATGATAGTTTAAACTGCCCTTTTATGCTTTGTTCATTTTGCAAAAACAACACTACAAAGTGAACAATTACCCGGGCCGGCAATCGATAAACTGGCACTTTCATGGAACAGTGGTCTAACTACTGATTGCTATTACAGGTTAACTGTTATGTGCATGGAAACTGTGAAATGAAACAGAGTACAAAACAGCGTTACTTCTTATTTTGTCAAGTCCTCCCATTAGTTTTTGAACAGAGGCAGTAAACATTACTTGTGTGATCAAAATTACGTGTCCTAGAGCAGCCACAAGATTCCTTTGAGTGGTTGAGTGTCACCAAGTTGATACATGCTTGACTACTATGATACGTAAGGTTTTTGGAAGCAGGATTTGCTAAAAAATATAAGGGTTACAATAAATCTGAACCTATGGATGTTTAAATATGTATTTATTGACTATAAAAAAAATGTTTGCAATGCATATGAAACATATTTTCTGACATTGAAAACCTAGAGACCAGCTGGAAACCTTTAGTCAGTCAATTAAAGCAATACAGATACTTGTCAGGTAGTTAGTTGCCTTTGATGTCTATGTGGCGTTGACATAGTGCGTTTGGAAAATGTGAGCCAGCAGGTAATACCTCCAGCAAGACGTGTTCCCAACGATTGGTAGCTGTGTGTGCATTACCCAGTGTTTTCTGCTCTGTACAGCTTGTCATAATGACCACGAGGACCCATATCCCAGTCTGTCAGACTATCATGACTATGAGCCGAACTTGGAGTTTGACGACACTGAGCTGCAACAGGCCGCAGTCACCGCGGATGGTAAGGGTGGCATGCCAGGTAGCAATTGCAGCCGCCTTGTGTATATAGCATGCTTGTCCCCCCCGTCGTCCTGACCCTCCCCACCCTCTCTCTCTGTGTTTGCAGACTGCTTGTCAGGTTATGTCATTGTGTCGCTGTTAGGTCTTGTTTTAGGGAAGGCAGCGACAACTGCGAGGTAGACATGTGATTTTTGACTGGTAGGTACGTGGTAATTACTTGTAGGTAAGCTTGCTGTGTGGTCTGTAAATAATTATTAATGCTAATTTTTGACGTGGGAATGCAACAGACTTGCCAATAACAATCTACTTCCAGCAACTACAATGCAGAAATTTGGTGGCTTTGGCTTATGCTCCAGGCATGTTCATATTTTTCAACAAAATGTACTAAGTGTTGAAAAGTGTAGTTTCACCTGTTCATAATATTTAAGTGATTTGCATGGGGCACTTTCGAAGATGAGAATGATGGGGGTTGTACTGGGAATAATGGTGTTCTTATATGGTTGTTTGATGGACTTCTGATATAGGAGCATTTCCTTGCAAGTTAAGTTATTAATATTTCATGAAAAAATATTTGGTGCTCTCTGCCAATGTAAAACTAGTTTCGTTGAAGGACTATTTTTTTTTGTATAAGCATTTGTTGGTTCATATATATTTGTGTGAAACGTCAGTTTCTCGTAATTACTAGCTTTACCAAACTTTAAATAAAAATGGTCCATGTTTTGTAGCTTCCAATTTTTTTGTATCCCATTACAGAGGAGAGAGATGAAGTTAAACTTTAGTATCAAATTCATTTCGAAGAGTGTATGAATAAAATTGGTTTCTACCAAAATTGGAAAAATGGAACTAGAAAAAATTATTGTAGAAATATTTTGAAATATTCTGTTTTGCATTTAACCATTTATTTTTAAAGAATATCAGAGTCAGTGTGACTTAATTTACTTTTGAGAGCATGGGTTCCAAACTAGGAGTGTCTCATGCGTCATGCTCCACAAGAAAATTTTTTTTTTCTCGAAAATTTGTGCTTCCGCACATGTGAGATTTATAGAGAGTAATTTAACCTACTACAAATGTTGATTTTTCATAGACGTGTCACTGTACATTGTGGTTTTGTAAGTGTACAGATGATCCCAAATATTCTGCTTCTGAAGTCCAAAGTAATGTTCAACACAGTTAGGTTGTGTAAGATTTCAGACAGCGATTGGTTGAAACTTCAAAGTTGGTTTATGACATGAGTCAGGGGGTTGGCTCCACCTGTTTTTTGTTACTATATTTCTTCATGTTGGCAGATCAGGTTCCACATCAGATAAGATACAATGAAACGAGGCTTGAAAAAGGCAAATTCTAATACCCATTTGCTTGACTTGTAGGGTTCAGCTGATAAATTTTTCTGTTGATGTTTTGCTCAGTCCGAGACAAACTGTGTATTATATATATATATATATATATATATATAATTTCAGTTACTTTGAAAGTTGTAATTCTTAACCAAGGCAATGTTAAACCATTTTTCTGCCTCCGCCCCTTGCCACAAATTAAACAAATTGAAACGTGAATATAGAAACAACATAAGATGTGATTAGTATTATGTTTGCAGTACAGGAGTTTTCCAATTATGATTTTACTCAGCCTTTCTGTGATAAGTTAAAAAGTAATGAAGACATTGCAATGAAATTTCAACTGGAATGACAGTGGTGTGTGAGACAGTAGATAAAGTAACATATTGGAAATAGCCACCATTATTGATGTTGGTAGATCTGAACAGGGGGTGCCATAGTTTGGAAGGGTCCGATCAGCTTGACCATAGGAACAGCCTACATTTTTTTTGATGATGATTGCTTTCAGTTCTGAGATTGATGATGGTTTGTGTAAGTAAACTTGCCTTTTCAAAAAGCCTGTTAATAATCAGGTGGCATTACATGAATGTCAAATGACCTTCAAAGTTATCTGGAAAAATTAATTCAATTTCGGCCATGTTGTCATGGATAGTATTGCTGTCTTGTCAATCCACCCTTCTGGAAACATTCAATGGAAAATCCCTCATCATACATGTGATTTATAAAGTTGCCAGCAATTTAAAAAATAAGCAGATTGTAGATTTGAAGATCAGGGTTGATAATGTACTGCTTTGACGTGGTACACCAAATGCCAGTCTTTTCTGGTTGTAGTTCTTCATGTATTACATTGGGATTGTTGGTTTTCCATAAAAGAGAATTTTAAGAATGCAGAAAGATGAAATGAGGCTTTGACAGAGAACCAACAACAGTCTAATACACTATAGTCCAATACACCAGGATTGTTCTGAACAAATGTCTGAAACCATTAACAGTATTCCGCCCTTTTCTCTTGATCATGAGGGTGCGGTATGTGGACACTGATGTTGTGGTATGAATGGAAGTGCCTTTTTTAACAGCTAGTGTTTTTGGATAACATGATTTCCTGCGACAATCATTGTAGGTACTTTCTGTGAGATGTCACTAACAACTACTTCACACTCTGAACCATTCTTTACTAATTTTTGGTCAACCTCCATGTGTGACATACAAAGTGCCCAATGTTTTCAGTTTCCTTACCATGGAAAAAATGCAGGGCCTAGATGGAACTTACTGACCTCCAAACATCTTCACATGTTGTAGCTGACATGCTGGGCCCTTCATTTGCAATCATATGACTTTGAGGTGCACCATGTAGTGGGCGAAGACAATCAGCTGGCAGACCACCTGTCCTGCGCACTGGGCGAAGCCATTGCCTGTGACAAGGAATGAGAGTACATACTTCTCCCTTCCCCTCCGAGACCATTATCAACAAAACAACTTGTTCAGTGCTGCCACATAACGATGGATATTCCTGCGCAGAACCTCAACACTCTACTTCGAACAGTCACAAATGCAATGTTAGTTACTAGTCGTAGTAGAAAATACAGGTAAAGTGGTGTGGGGCACCATCACCCACATATGCATTTTCCGTATAATAGGTGTTCCGTAGAGTGTTACTTCCCACAAATTATTTTGGTAGTGAAATTAACTGGTGATGGGAAAATCTTTGTTGGAAATTCTGCAGGGACAACATTAAACGGGAAATGATTAAATGTATCTACTATTGTTCAAATGCTCTAATGAATACATAACTGTTGCATTGGTTGAGATCAGCAAAGGCTTTTAGCAGGTAGGTATGCCTGGCCTTTCAAATGTTGCTTCACTTTTCCCTTTTTTTTTTTTGTTGCCAGATTCTGAAGATCACCAACGTCTGCAGTGGTTCTAAAACTGTGGTCTACGGGCCACTGATGATCTATTGCTTGGGCCTAAATGGTTTGCAAAATAAATTTAATAGTTAATTTGGACTTCTATTACAATTAATTCCTTTAATATGAATTTTTTTATAATGATGATGCAAAGTTTTCATGGTGGTTATCAATTTTATTGAGTAGTTAAGTCATTATTCCCATGTTTTGCTACTTGTGTGGAAGAGGTGCTGACAAAGTGGTCTGTTTTAGTTTAATAGTCTACACCTATAATGCTGCATCTCACTACATTGCAGTGGGGAGCTAAGCAAACAATTTTGCATGACAATTTTTGTTAAGTATTTTTGTCGATATATACTTATACTTTTAATAAAGTATGACTTTTTGATTGTTGATAATTGGTATCCATCTGCGCACATTGTACTCTGCTAAGAGCAAGACACTACAGCAGGTCATTTTAGGTTGACAATCTACACCTAATGGTCCATGATAGAACCATAGATTTAGGCCACGGCCCAAGGACCAGAGATCATTTTCCCAAGGATCCTCCCAAATATTTCTTAGTGTTAAGTTGAAGTGCAGTGACATTGTGAACACCCCCCAAGCCACCCCCCCCCCCCCCCCCCGGTCCCTCACACGTTCTCTCTTCCCACCATACTTCCACAATGTTCTGTGCATGTGCATGAACTGAAGGCTGATCCAGGAAGCACGCTACATACCTGCAAACTGTTACACTTGATGTAATTTGTACACAAATGAGCATGTGCTGTAATTATGTTTTCACAAGGAATGGTGGTGCACATTTTCCTGTTTTTGCCACGTTGAAATGTTGAGAAGTTGCCATGAAGGTGATGAATTTATGTACATCTGAAACTGAATTTCATTGTTCACTTTTCTGTTTCACTTTAGTACCTAACTAGCATGTATGTGAACCTGAAATGCATGTTTATTTATATGCATGTAGATTGTGTTTGGTGTGTTTTTGTTACTGATGCACATGTAAATACTGTATGTTGGTTGGTAACTCTGTTTTTATGTTACTTTGTAAGTTCAGTATATTTTAAGAGTATGCTTTCAGGTTTTGTAATCATAATTTTTTTACTATTTAAAGCTCTTGAAGTACAGAAACTCCCTTAAATTCAGTATTTCCTACAAGCTGTGGCTAACAATGTTTATTTATTCGAGTTATTATTTCACAAATCCCCAAAATTTAAACTTACAACAAAAACTAAGCATTAGCTACGAAAAATAAACATGGGAAAAACTAAATCTACTTGTTTAGTAGCCGTGTACAGTTGTGAATAGTAATTTACAAATCATTCTCATTCAACCTTCGAATACCTTATTTGAAAAGTGCAAATAATTTACATTCCTGTTTCGAGTGTTAATTTGTTTAACTTTTTATGCCTATTCATTTGAAGATGTTTAAACTTCTATTCCACAGTTATTAGAGCTGGACCATTAGTGATCGTGAATCAATGATCATTAGATCTGTGTGAGGATGTTTATGTTAGTATGGTATTAAATATCTAGTTAAAAAAAAAAAAAAAAAAAAAAAAAAAAAAACAGAATTATTAAGAAAAAAAATTTCACACACATTTATCATCACTGTAGCATTTATGGAAATAGGAACTATTTCTTCTTTCTTATTGTTTGCATCTGAAGAAATAGGCATGCAAAGGTTATGTTACTCTTATTGTCAAATGTCTTTGTATTGCTTTTATTCACATACCACACAGCCCCATATGATGAACACACTGATTTTTTTTTGGTAATCCCAGGGAAATTATACCATTTTATTTCTGCAAACTCATTCATAAGTATGCAATTTCAGTATATTGATGAAATGCCTGAGAGAGCAACACATTTAACATGACCAGTAATTGAATAATACCAACATAGTATCGCATCATAGCTGTGGTGGAGGGAACTAACAGCACTAGTTGTATCACTAGCCGGTTGCAAGTGTTTACAATGAAACATTTGCATTTAAAGAGTACATATGGTAAACAAAGTTTGTTAGCAATTACCATGCTAGCAAGAAATCACAAACACACACTAACAGTTTGCGGTACGTCAGCTAATAGCACTGACCCTTAACATTTGCAGAATATACTACCAACTCAGCAGCGAAACTTACGGTTTCACGCACGCCCCAAACTGTGATGACGACTGAAAATAAGACTGGATGACTGCTGTATCAGTCTCATATCTTTATACTTAATACAAAAATAGTTTGTGTGTGTGTCTATACATTTATATTGTGCCACGCCAGGCTCTACTTGAACACCTGCAGTGCAGCCAACGCTCAGCAGTGTGTGAAGTGACCAGGCAAGAAGTGGGTTTGTTTAATAAATATGTTGTCTTGGTCCCCATTTGAATGTGCGCTCTACCACTTCGCCAACTCTGCCAGGTGTTAGAAGAGGATCTATCCCTACACAGGGTTGTCGCAGGTCTGAAAACAGGGAAATGTCAGGGAATTTGATAACTGTGAGGGAAATTTCAGGGAATTTAACTGTGAGGGAAATGCCAGGGAATTTGAAAACTGTCAGGGAATTTCAAACAAGTTAGCTAAATATCAGGGAATCCTGTAATATACATGCTATATTTGGCAGTTGTCATTAATCATGCACCACTGCCAGAATAATATAAAATTGTTTCAATGATCATGGACTAAATGTGGTGAGGAATTTTGTAAGATCAGAGAAGTATTTTGGCATTAAAGTGTGTTATAATGCAAAGGTGCCAATCCTTACAGAAAAAAAATGTTTGTGAAGGGTTAGGGAAAAAAGATTCTTTTTGTCTGGAAGTCAGGGAATTTTTTAATGGAAAAAAGGTAGCAACTCTGCTACAGTCTTGGATTAATAAAAAGTTCCATTTAAGAATGTTTAACAATATTTTTCACATGACCCAACATAAACAATAGCTTCTCAAACTTTATCAAATTATTATAGCAGCTTCACTGCTTGTATGATTTTTGACTGGTGACTGCCAGCAAGTAATAACTGATTTTTCTTGTTGCCTGCATCCACAGAAATGATCCTGCCAATAACAGAAGTCAAGCAACATATGTTTTAGAACATGTGCAATGCAATGCCCTATGCTTTGTAGATGCATAAAATGAAATACTATATCTATGGTGCATGTTATGTTGTTCATATCAATCGTTGGCAGGCATTCTTTGTAGACTTTGAGTTGTTCTGTGGAGTACAGCATGCGAACGTCGGTTGTAAGGTGGAGGCTAGGGCAACACTAGTGAAAGTCAGTTGATTAACAGGGCTCAGACTACAGCAGACAGTCAGTGTATTATGTAGCTAGCCATTTAGACCCTGCCATGTTCTGCAATCTGGTGCGACTGTGTTGCGTAGTGCAGTGCAGCAGTGGGCAGGAGGAACTCACCTCTTACCTCTATGGGCTAATGGAGTTGTGGTTGGTGTAACTGCTAGAGTGCTTCCTCCCAACGAGAACCAGGTTAAATACCCAGTGGGGACTCCCAGATTTTCACATGCGCGAATCATGCTAGATGATGCTACTGGTTATCAGGTTTTCTTTGGAATCTCCCGTTTCCCACGGCCTTGCATTCCAGCGCTGCTCCATATCCACCTCCTTTCACCCACATCAACTCTCAAATCCTCGTTTCTAAGAGCAGCTCTAATCTTTCCAGTCTATGGGCCAAGCCCATCACACACTACTGTTTAGGTATTTATGATGCCATACATGTGTATGGTGTACTGCAGGGTAAGAGACTATGTGGAAGGAATATGCAGGAGCAAAAACATGTTTAAATAAACATGATTGTAGTAATAATCTTCAATATGACCAGTTGTTAAAATATGCTACTAATATTTATAGTACTCACTGTTATATGCCTTCAAGAGGCATGTACAGGCAAGACTACGCTCTGGGGCAAGCATCCGCAACTAGTAGTTCTTTAAAAGTCAGTGCTATGTGTTATGTGTGGACCTTTGCCCCTCACTAGTGGTTTTATAACATACACATTTTAAATTGTTTAGAAATCAGTATTTAGCAGTGCTGAATTATTTGCAGAACTATAATATAGTTACTATAGTAAGGTACTTTGATGAAAACATCCTGGCAATGTTGCGATGTGTTTTGACTTGGGTTATGTAAATTCTGACCTGTTCATGAAATGGATTCGTCACTTCCAGAACAAGGTCTTAGCAGACAGTGATCACCCTATGTTGTTTCTGCTGGATAGCCATTCAACACATTGCTCATTAGAAGCAATAAACTTCTGCCATGACCATAGCATATATTTGCTGATTCTTCCATCCCATAGTATCCATAAAATGCAACCAATTAACAGAATCTTTTTTTGGCCTTTGAAATCTTTCTATATGAGTGAATGCAACAAATGGTTTTAGTGACACATCCTGGAAGAAATATAACTCCTGACCAGTTTTGCAAATAGTTCGGGAAAGCTTATACAAGGTGTGCAACATTAGAGAAAGTGGGAAATGCATTTAGAGGATGAGGAATTTGGCCCATCAATCCACGGACAGAGACTTTCTTTCTTCTAGTGTCACGGACTTTGCAAAAATTGTGTGTTTTACTGAAAAATGTGGGAATGACAGAGTAGAATCTTCAAGAGAGGACAAAGAAACTGGCCAAAGAGATGCCACATGTGTGTAAAATGAAAATATTCCTATCTGAGTTTCTACTGTGACACAAGGAATATTGTGACTGTAATGTAAACAAGCCAAATCATTCAGCTATTTGAACTCCGGTTTCACCAACAGAGAGTATTCCATTCTCAAAGAGGCCTAAGCCAACAAAACTGAATAAACGAGGCAAAAATTAAAAAATATCATCAGATTCCCCATTCAAGAATCAACTAAAGGAGAAAACGAACTTAGCTAAAAAAGAGTGAATTAAGAAGCAACTTGGTTTAAAGAAAGAAGGGGTAGACCAAGTGGAATCAACAAAGGACCAAATATGTTGCCCATGCTGTGAGAATACATGTCTAATGAGGACTGGATCCAGACTGTGATGCTTGGTGGCATGAAAATTGTAGCGCCTATGAGGAGACACTAAACTTCTTATGTGATTTGTGTCAATAACTTTCAGACATTGGTCAAGTATTTCTTGTATTTTTGCAATATACCTATGTACCATATAGCTTACTGTTTGTGTTTTGTTTATGTCATGGTATAAATTAGACATTTAGGGCCGGTTTCACCAACAAGGAGTAAACTAAGTCCCAGCAAAGTGATACTTAAGCTTAAGTGGCTCTTAAGGATGTTGAGGTGTTTCACCATTATAAATCTCAGTTTTATAAGCACATCTTAGCTGGGCATTGCTTAAAGAAACAAGTTGAAAATATTATCATGTTGGTAGTGGTGCATTGTGGTCATGTGACTAAACGAACCAATGAGAATTATTTCAACGAAAGTGAAAAAACACTTTTTTCCCCTTGAAATGTTGTGTTTACTTTTGTTATGAGCATACGAATCCTAACAAAATATTTGTTTTATAATAAACAATTAAAGCTTTATTGTCTGCGTGACGAATAATAAAAATCAATTAAAACAAATGTCACTGCATATACGAAAAATATGTGTGTACTCGATTTATTCTACTAACTACGCGTACCGAAAGCTATTTATGTTAAAATTGCGTTCATAAATAGATAATTTTTTAATTTTTTGAGGCTAATTTATTATCATGGAAGTGTTGTGTTTGCAATTCTGTGATGTTTTATGATCTAATTTTTATTACTTATCAGTTCCAGGAAGTGTGATTTTCGCAGCAAAAGTTACAGCGATCTGTATTAGGCCTGGGCAATATTTTACTAGTCAGAATGTTAATTGTTTTATATTTTATCTACTCGAGTAATGTTTAGACTCATTACATATATTTAAGTAGCTTTCGTCAAGCATTTGTTATTAAATGCTTTATAAAAATATTACGTTAGGTTAATGATACATTATAAAATGAAACTGTTGTCTTGTTTAGGTACTGATTAAATGTTCCCCAAACGTAATGTATATTCCATGTAAAAATCATATTGCCCTCAAAAAACAACATTGGGCCTACATTACTACAGTCTACAAGGCCATCCCGAATTCTTCTACTTAATGGAACTGTTTTATGTTTTACGTACAACATTACAGCTATGTTTTAAAGATTTGGTTTTGGTTTAAATCAATTATCAGATTTGAACTTTCTGAAATTGTGATAGTTTGTTCATAATAACATTGACAAAATTCATGTGCAATTTAGAAATGCTGAGTGCCAGAATTATTAAATAAATATGATTATCACGTCACACCTGTAGGACATCTTTAATTGGGCCCCCTATTGGAAATGGGAAATGAAACAAGGCAGAGGTATCTTTAACTGTAGCTTTACTTTACCGCTCTTTATACACGAGACAATACCCTGTCGCCGTATCTTGACATACCACAATGGTTCACAAGTTGAGTTGCCAACATTAGAAAGTATTTTAATGAATCCTTTCAACACTCCCCCTCAATAAAATATTTATGTGCTCACTCCTACTAATTTCCTGAACTTGCAGTACCGGTCTTTTGCTAAGGGCTTTGTAAATGTATCTGCTATCTGATCCTCACTCTTAAGATAACTTATCTTTACAATGTTTGCAGATAGTGCTTTCCTAATGAAATGATACTTAATATCTATATGCTTTAATCTTCTATGGCTCTCTGTGCGCTTAGCAGCTTTTATTGCAGATTGATTATCCTCTAAAATCTGAATAGGTGTTATATCAGGAAAATTAAAGTCACTCGAAAGATTCTTTAACCAGTAGGCTTCACTAACTTCTGTGCATAGTCCTATATATTCAGCCTCAGTGGATGAAAGTGCAACACAATTTTGCTTCCTTGAGCCCCAGGTAACAGCACACCCAAATAGTTTGAAGCAAAAACCTGTAGTGGATTTCCTGTCACTGTAATCTCCTCCCCAGTCTGCATCAATATACCCTACAAGAACATTATTACTATCACAATTATATACAAGTTGGTGGTCCACAATATCCTTAACATATCTCAAAATTCTCTTGATAGCTCTCAAAACACACTCATTTGCACCACTTTGGTACCTACTCAATAGGATAATTGAAACACACAGATCTGGCCTTAAGGCTGAAACAGCATACAACAAACAACCTATCATCTGTCTACACACCTTCTCTGCATCTTTATCATTACATGTTTCATTCAGCATTTCGGCCTTGAAATTCTGGTCCATTGGGGTACTAATTGGTTTACACTCACACATGCCATATTTACTGAGGACACCTTTCAAATATTTTTCTTGACTTATTTCAGTGGTACCCTCCTTCAAGTTTTGCTTTACATTCATGCCTAGAAAATCTGACACTAATCCTAAATCTTTCATTTCAAAATTGTTACACAGTGCCTGTTTTGTGCTACCAATCTCTGCTTCATCTGACCCAAACATTAAAAGATCATCAACATAAACCAATAAATACAGTTTGTGACTGCCCTTATATTTACTATACAAACAATAGCCACTCTTAGACCTAACAGAACCTTCTGAACTCATGACTGTGTCAAACTTTTTATTCCAATATTTAGGTGATTTTTTCAAACCATATATTGATTTGTTTAACTTGGTCACATTATTTTCATAACTGACTCCCTCAGGCAATTTTATGTACACCTCTTCTTCGATATTTGCATACAAAAATACCCCTCTTACATCTAGTTTATGAATGGTTAATTTAAGTTTAGTGGCAACAACACCAACAAAGACTCTAAAGGTAGCTAGTTTTGCAACTGGTGCATATAGCTCACTTACATCACAAAGGTCTTTCTGTTCAAAGCCTCTGGCAACCAGTCTAGCCTTGTAATCTTCTTGTTCACCATTACACTTTAATTTGAAAACCCATTTGCTACTGATTATTGGCTTACCTTTAGGCACATGACACACATACACACCATGAATTATTGTCTTTTAACACTTTTAAGTTCTTTCTCTAGTGCTTGTGACCACTTACAATCATCACTTCTTTTCATGGCTTCACTATATGATAATGGTTCATTGTTTACACTAAGAAAGCATGTTTCATAACCATTTAACCAAGTTGGTTTCCTTACCCTGCGCTGCCTTCGTTCCAGAGAGTCAGGATACTGTAGCTCTCCTTCCTCCCAACTACAGTCACTTTTGTTGTTCTCTTGATTGCTCTCTGATTCATGCTGCTTGCTTGTACTCATTTTTTCTCCCTCTTGATGGTATACTTGTATTTATCTCTTTATTTTCACCACAACCGATCTCATGCTGCTGACTGTTATCTTCTGTATCTTCCTCCTCTTCTCCTGATGATTCTATCAATTCAACACTCTCCATACTGTTCTGTTGTTCAGTGCCCCTATTCTTCTTTGAGAATATTACATCCCTCTTGATCTCCAGCTTCGGCTTCCCTGCAAAGTAAATTCTGTAACCTTTTATGTTTTCAGAGTAACCAACAAAGATGCCCTGTGCAGACTTCACAACCCACTTCTTCCTTTTCTCCTTAGGTATATGTACATATACTTCAGTGCCTAATACTTGTAGCACTTCAATATTGAACACCTTCTGAGCCCAAACTTCATATGGTGTTTTCCCACTGGTCCTACTTTTTCAAGTTCTAGTCAAGATGAAAACTGCAGTGTTCACAGCCTCTGCCCATAAGTCTTTACTAAACTTCTTACCATGCAACATTGTTCTTGCTGCGTCTACAATTGTTCTCACCTCTCTCTCTCACTCTGCACTACCATTCTGCTCAGGTGAGTATGCTACTGTTCTCTGATGCTGTAGCCCACTATCTTCTAGAACTTGCTGTAGTTCACAGTTAATAAACTCTGTACCTTTGTACGTAATATTTTTATCTTCATTCCAAATTGAGTTTGTACCATTTGTACATACGTTTGTACGTGTAATTTAGTTTCATCTTTGTGTTTCATAAAATACACAGATCTGTAGTTGGAGTAGTCATCCTCTAAAAGCACAAAATATATGGAACCTCCTACAGACTTAACTTCCATAGGCCCACAGAAGTCAGCGTGTATAAGCTCACCAGGAAAGGGGGAAACTGAGTTGCTGTCATCAAAGCATGCTGTACACTGAGTTTAGGCAATTGCAGAGCTAGGAACTTTTATAATGTTTCTTTTTAGCACTTTTGTAACGTGGTCAAAGTTCTGGTGGCCTAATTTCTCATGCCACAGTAAGAACTGATCTCTTGAGGTGGTTTTTCCTAGACTAGTGACAGCAGCAACATCATTAACATTGTATCTGAACTGCATAGTGTACACTTTACCTTCCGCATTGACAATTGCTCCTACTTTACCATCTTTCATAAATTTACACACATGACATAACCTCTATTTACTGCACTACTAACCAAAAACAAATTTGTTTTCAGGTCAGGCACGTGCAACACATTGTTCAGACTAGTTTCTACCCAGCCCTGACCATCATAAGCCTGTAGTATTATCTGGCCTATGCCTATAGCGCTAATTACCGACCTATCACCAATCACAACTGACTTTTCTTGCTGCAACTTTTCATAGTGGGTGAAGATTTCATGTTTAAAACACATGTGTTCACTGGCACTGCTGTCTACAAGCCACTTATTGCTCAATGAAAGTCCTGCCATTGCCAATATTGATACAATAAAGGCATTGCTGTTTTCTTCTTTCCTTAATCTGAACCTACAGTCTCGTTTGAAATGTCCGGGTTTTTTACAGTAAAAGCACAGCTTGACACTCTTAGCTTTACTTCCATAGCCATTCTTCATTGTCCTTGTTTTATTACATGTAGCACACTCTTCTTTCCTCATCACTAGGGCTCTACACTCAGCAGGTTCTCGTTCCTTTACCCTTTCCTCTTCCAACCAAGAGTCTTGCAGTTAGGTTATCAAGGGTCTGTTTACTGTCCACAGCTGACTCCCAAGCAGGTACAAAATGTTTGTATCTTTCTGGTGAGAACTTTCGTTCTGATGAATTTATCAGATATCAGATATATTCTCTCCCAACTCCCTTAGCTTGATCTGAAACTCTACTATTTTTGAAAGAAATGTTGACATATCATGACTCTCATCATACTTGTATGCAAAAAAAACTTTGCTGCACCATGTGGAGACTTGTATCACTCTTCTGCTCATAAACACTGTGTAACTACCTCCACATCTTGCTGGCTGTAGTACATGTGACTGTGTGCAAAATTGCACTTTCTGAAAGTCTCGTCACTATTAGGCTTTGAGCTTTTGCATCTTTCTTTGTCCATTCTAATTTTGAAGATTCCACCTCGGGTTTTGTTTCCGAGCCATCTACAACGCCAGACATCTAGTCCCTGTAACAACACACTAACCTGAACTTTTCACACATTCCAGTTTGTAGTCCCTTCAATCTTAATAACATTCACTAATGTGTTTCCCGTCAGTTGCTCCATTTTCACTAGGCATATAACTCTCTCTTCTTAGCTTGGCCAACTGTTCTAAACCGTAAATTCAAGATGTCCACCAACATACCTACAATGTTTACAGCCACATTTTCCTCCTGTGACAAGCTGCCATGTATTACTTCCCAGTTGCCTTTAGCACAATGCTACACCAGGTGTCTGGGCCCATAACCTATTGGAAATGGAAAATGAAACAAGGCAGAGGTATCTTTAACTGTAGCTTTGCTTTACCGCTTTTTATACACGAGTTTATACTTTCGCCATATTTTGACATACCACAATGGTTCACTAGATGAGTTGCCAACATTAGAAAGTATTTTAATGAACACCCTAGTTAACTTTTCTAATTCAAATAAGTCAAATGTGTGCAAAACTTGTACTGCAAATTTGTCATGTGTAGTAAAACGTAGGTATAAATGCATTATATTATGTCTAGTCTCAAATTCAATCAAAGTAATCATATATTTTTAGGCCTCCATAATGTACATACATGCAGTGTAGTGAAGGCAAACATTTTTTCCATTTATTTCAAATAGGTACTTCTGTAGCTTATGTTTACTCAATAAAATCATATTTTATCAATTAGCTAACTGCCTTTACACTCAATTTCGTATGTATATATTGGGTTTGCCTCTTGAAAATACGGGGAAAATGTACATAAACAAATATTTGCCTGCCACGAGTTTTGTTTTTTGTTTTTGACCATCCTCATAGGTTATTTCAGGAAATAAAGACTTGCACCCAGGCTCAATAACTTTGATACACAGTAATTTCTTATTTATATTTATAAAAAAAAACTAATTTATAAAACTAAATACTTTATAACACATTTGGGGTTATCCATACACAACTTTTTCAGTAGCAGCCATTTTCCTTTTAATTTGTTTACAATGATTTGAGCAGAGCTTAAAGAGTTAGGCATCCAATTTTGGCTGCCTAAACTAAGAGCTGCTTAAAACATTTTAAGAAGAACTTAAAGTTGTTGAAATGGTACAAGGTGCTAGGGACAGCTTATTCAGTGTTTAAGTAGCGCTTGAATTTTAAGACGTGTTGGTGAAACTGGCCCTTAGTGTATTATGCAAACTAAGTTTCTTATCTCCAGGTACAGTGCCGGTCAAAAGTTTAGGACCACTGTCTAACAGAATGGAATGTCGCATAGAATCTAAATTTTTGTCGCAATTTTTTCTGCTACATTAAATATATATACATACATATATATATACATACATACATATATACATACATACACACACACACACACACATACATACACGTGTAAACTTCCAAAGTTTTCATTGGGTTAGGCCACGCATTGTAGAAGAAATGCAATTTTTACACCAAAATGCCAACCCACTTAAATGATAAACACTGTTGTATGTTCCAAAGTGTTGCAATTTATACCACCAATATTTTTTTGTGAATGTAGCAATAGAAGTGGGTCATTGTGGATTAAAAATAAAAATTTAGAAAAAAATTCTGACGATTTGACCTCGTGTCACATTCGTGTATCAAGTCAGTGAAAAAAGGGATAAATTTAATTGTTTTTTGAAAGAAATTTTTCCTAGACTGCCAAGTGAGTATTGGAGCTGGTCTTGTACACAATATGTTGAGAAAACTAAAAACTACAGGCTGTCTCTGATAGCTCACTTGATAGTCTAGGGAAAAATTTGGAAGCAACAATGAAATTGATCTCTTTTTCGTGGATTTTATGGACTAAAGTGATATGCATTCAAATTATGAAAGACTCGCCCAGTCCTTTTGCCGCGTCGGCCGATGGCAGGCCCAATTGCCATGTCCGCATCAGGCTAGGGTCAGTGTATTGTGTAATTAGTGTACTGTTGCTTTTGCCAATATATCTACTTGATGACTCTAGTCTTGTTCATTACTTTCATTCGTAAGTACCTTCTGTACCTGCCCACTCCAGGTAACCATGTGCATAAGTGTATTGACTGTGTAAAATGTGAACTTAACTGTCTTTTTGCATAAACGTAAACTAGTGAGGGGATCGCCATGTGGCTGTCGACCTACTACCGTCCTGAGAATGAGTGTCCACCTGCTTACCTGTGCATAGATGATTTGACACCCTACCGGAACTTATTAACTGGTTTTCTAAACCTTATGTCCATTAGCCAGGGTTTATCTCAAATCTGGCGCATTTCGCCCCTCAGCATTGTCCAGACCACGTTAGAACATTGTATGTGCATTCCATATATGCAGTTAACAACCTCGTCCTCTAATTGTTAGTCACATAATCACTTGAAACTTTAAGTGCATACCTTTGCCCTATCTTACTCTATTAAATTTTTTTTCTGTTGTGGTATGAATAAGATAATTTTTTATAAAAGAATGACACTACTTATGAGGTTTTTAAATTGATATATTTTGTTATACAAATCTTAAAATAGAACTAAATTGTGTTATGCTACACCTCAAAATAATTGTTCATGCTGTTAAAACATCAAGTAGAAAATTTGTTATAATAGTTGCTCATATGTCAGTTGTAACTTTTGAGGTAAAATTTAATGTCTCAATATTTAGAAGTTTAACCTATACTGTAAGTAAACAAAGTGTCTATGATTTCAAACTAATTGCACCATGCCACTCGTATAACCTAAATAAACACGCTAGCTGAAACCAAAAACTTTGTGTTGAAATAATTTGGTTTTCAATTTTTATAAACCAAAATTTAACAAGTATGTGCTAGCTGTGATAGAACATTTTCTGTAGATTCTTAAGATGAAACAGGTATTGTTTAGATAATGAGTAAACTAAACGATCAGCAACCACAATGAAACCTGTTGTTGTTATCAAATTATTTCTTTGCTATTACACAGGATTTGCCACCCATGTTCCGCATGGAAGAATAAATCTGTTTTTGACAGAAGTTTGTCAATCACAGAATTAATAAAATAAGATTGTTACATGGCACTTTGGTAAACTCCACAATTTTCAAGGAATGTGAACATTAATTTATAAGAGGAGTAGTGGAATGCCAGTAAATGACTGAGAACCTTCATTTTTAGAAGAGGACAAATAGGTTGGGGAAAGTAGTGCAAGGCATAAAAAGAGAGAAGAAATCTTAAGAAACCGAAAAGGTTTCTTAAGATTTCTTGAAATTTCTTAAAATTACAGAAGATGGCTTCTGTAATTTGAAAAGCCACCAAAAAACTTAAAGTGCATAAACTTGTAATGTTCGCTGTACATGCTCGTAGGAGTCTACAGCAAACACTATCTTGAAACAAGTTCAGTGAAAGTTTGAGATTCGTGATAAATAAACAGTTGAATGTTTGTTGATGACAGGAGTGCCAGCAGGAAATATATGAAAGAGGAAGTAAATGTTCACTGGAGTTTATTGTCGTCTCTTCAAAAACAATTGACACTCGTAGAAAAAAAAGAAAACAATGCAAGAGATAGAATGGCAGCGTGGTCACTCCCCTGCACAATCACTACATCGCTGAACTGACTTGGAGAATTAAGTGCGACGACTAAGAAACTGTGACAAACTTGATGTGAACTATATAACGATATAGCAGCGCTTACCCTATTTATAGTGTCTGAAAATTGCATCAAGTAAACATGGTGGTCCAATTGTGGCTTCGCAAAGTGCAGTTATGTCTAAAAGTAGCCAGTGAACTCTGTTCCGCGAGCTGTCATGTCGGCCAACTGTGACCTCAGATGGTGCAACCCGATGGCTACATGCCTAGCTTACTAACCTAGGGAAAAGTTACACTGTCATTCTATGGCGATTATTACTACTTACGCAATGACTCAAATAAAATAATAAATTTGGAAAAACGAACATGTACAAAATATAAACAAATTATTATTGCCACAATCTTCTAAATATTAAATGAATTACTATCCTTTACACAGAAATAAAATAAAAACAATTCCCGAAAATATAAATTATAATATATGACAATGCTACAAACTTTCTGCCTGTCGTAAGGAAGCAATTCTTAAATATAAATCTTAAAAAGGTGGGGGATCAATGTTTGTTCACAGATATTGGACAAAAACAGAGAAAATGGTGGTAAATTGTACTTGATACTAAAATTATTTTCATCACTGCTGTATTCATGTACTCAAGTCCTTGCAATTAAAGACATTACTGACAGTAAAGTAACTATTCTGACTTCCGTAGAGTATAATGTGAAGACTCAGAGAGTCTCTTACACAGTGCAGTAATGGTATACAAAATGAAATTGTTGATATGAGTCTCACACTTCTTCGAAAGCTAATCTCAGGTGTTACTTCACGTTTTGCAATAATATGTGATGAAACAGCTGATGTCATTAGGAAAGAATAGTTTTCATTTTGCTTAAAATATGTTGCAGATTATTTAGAGATAGAGGAGTTGTTTTTTAAGCTCTTATGAAACAGTAAAACTTCCTGCCTTATTTAATATTATATGTAACATACTTACTCCCTTTGGTTTCCCTATCACAAATTGTAGAGGTCAATGCTTTGATGGTGCTGCCAGTATGTCTAAGGTGTATAATGGGGTGCAAGCAGAAATATTTAACATGGATAAAAGAGCTTTATTTGTACATTGCTTAGCACATTCATTTAACTTGGTGGTACAATGTACAGTATTGTCATTCTCCAGGTGTAGAGATTCACTTGACATGGTCAAAGATGTAGTTGGCTATGTGCAAGAGTCCCTTAAGAGACAGCATTTTTTCAGTCTGTGAAATGTGATGAAACACTTCCTCTCCGCCCACACTGTCCAGCAAGATGAACAGTAAGATACGTCACTTTCATGTGTCCTTTTGAATTATACAGCTGTGGTGGAATTTTTTACATTAATTTCAGCTAGTTAATTCAACCAAAGCGGGATATAAAGCTGCCTCATTTTTAAGACTAATGCAGGGGTGCCACCAGCCCTGAACCTGAAATCCTGGTTCCTGTATATAAAAAATCCTCTAAAATTCTGGAATCATTGGGTCAAATCCTGCAAAATCCTTGGAATAAAAAAAAATTGCAAATTACAGAAAAGAAGTGGATATGAAAAGATGTTTACATATTTAATGTAGTTGTTTTGGTTTGGAATGTAGAAACCATGGTAATTCTTTTCTCCACTCACACTTATCTTTTCGTGTATACGATTGTATCTGTGATAATTTTCGTTTCCTCGCCATTGTGATATCAATGCCAAGCACAAAACACAGTCACCAAATTTGGATTGCATGCATAAAAACAGCAATTTGCGGCAAATGTTCTTTTCAGTAATGGCTTTGGCCTTTGCATGTGATCAGACACCCAGGAACAGAAATATGTAGATAACTGTATACCCACGCCAGTGAATAATTAAGCAAAATATTTTGGACGTACACTATTGAAGCAATGGCGTATGTCCAAAATATTTTGCTTAATTATTCTCCTCCATTCTAAGAAACTTTCAAACAAATGCATCAGTGAAACTGGCACACGTCACTGTGGGAACTAGTATCGCAAGTATGTAGCAGCCACTTTGAGCCAAGCACAAAAAAAATTCTGAAGTTTGGGTTTTGATTATTCTATAATGTTAAAAATCCGTAAATACGGATACAATCCGTTAAAATGGCAGACCTGGACTAATGTATTCTTTTGATATTTTCTTTACTCTTACTGACCTTGTCAAACTATTTGGTCAGGCAAGGACTGTAAATTGTGCTCTCCAAAATAAATCACTTCACTTAGAGACTCATAGATGATTATGACCCTGAAGCTAGCAGGCATTCAATATTTCAGAGGAAGTTTCCAAGATATCTGACCTGTAACGAGAGGAAAAAACCTGCAGCAGCTCATTCACCTACTTTACCCAGAAGGAAGAAGATTTCCAAATTATATGATAATTTTCAAGATAGCTCAGATAAGCAGTTGGATTCAATGAAGCAAAGATAAATAGGTTTATTCTTTAAAATCATACATAGGATTGTAAATAGTTTCATTTCCCATTTTGAAATAGCATCTAACAAATTCTTGCTGGGAGTGGAGCACTTTTTGCTTGGGAGTGTTGCAAACAAAGAAGGAATTGTGAAATTCCACAAAGATGATGTTGACCCTGATTGTCTTCTGCTTCACAGAGGGATGTAAGATATTACCAATCACTTCAAGCAAGGTTTTGCTCTCAGAACTCTTTAAGTCGTTGAAATTTGTGATAATGCCTGTGTCAACAGCAACAGCAGAGAGATCTTTCTCTGGTCTTAAATGACTTAATATGTACTTGCATTCAATAGTGGGACAGCTTAGATTAAATTCTGTGAACTTTCTACGTATCCACAAGGAGGCTTGCTGCAACATTAGATCTGGATGAAGTAGCAGGTGACTTAACATCAAAAAACGAGACAAAAAGTATACATTCCTTCAGCAAACGGCATTTCCACATGGAGAGTGGCTATGTGCTACATGCCATAGATATAGAAATGAATTTTATAAATAAATGAGTTTCGGTTAAAGCATTACATTACCCGGAAATTAGTATTAGCAGTATGTAATATTAACATTATGTTTCTCTTGATAATAATACAATACTGAATTTGAGTGGGCAAGACTCCAGATTTGATAAAAGTAACACTCAAACAAATTTTGTCTTCAAATACGACAATTTCTAGCAGTGGTATATGCAGTGTTTAGGTACGAATAAATATTTAAATAGCACCATTTTGCATTTTGAAATACAAATTTTCCCAGGAGAGAACCTCCGCAGACCCCCTACTTTATTGTGAAGATGTGTGTTCCTTTATAAGAAATACATTTTAATTCTTGCCCCCCAATAACTATTTGAAGTCGGCCTTATTGGCTCAGGAGGTTGGCAACAGGGGCTGATGTCAGCATTCCTGCACGAGTAAACACACACTGTTTTAGGATTGTTTACCCTTCAACAAGACCACATGCTATATCACTTTTTCGCTGATACCTCTACCTCTGTCATTGTTCAGATGTATTGAAATCCATGTCACACTTTTGCTACTTGTAAGCCACACTCTCAGATTTTACTAGAAATCATATTTTGTGTGTTTCAGTTTCAGTAATAGATGGAATTGTCATAAGTATTTAATGGCGCCTTTCTATTTTTGTAAGGAAAAATAAATCATTTTTCCTGACAAGTTGTATTACATACTATAATACTATACTATAATACTATGATTCTCTTACATATTTATACACAAATATAAATTTAAATCTTGAAAAGAAATGTTGTAGTTCCTGCATGAAGAATCAATTTATGTGTGTGCCTGTGTGTAAGAATGAGAAACAAACATGGGGAAGGAGTGCATGCATATGTGTGCACATGCATATATTGTTGAATGTCGCTGCCCAGTGTTTCCTTTGTGTGGGGAGGTGCAGAGAACTGGAGGTCAGTTTGTAACGTTAGACGAAGCAAGCAGTCCATCATAAAGGATGCAGCTGCACACGCTGATAAACTTATCACACCTTGCACCTTGCTGACTCTGAGATGTTCATATTTATCCATTTATCACGCAGGAAAGTTGTCATCTCCACCATTGCCTTTCCCAAAACAACTTAGATTGCTGAGAACATTCTAGATGGCACCTACCTTAAGTATAAATACTACATGTGGGTCTCTGAGGAATGAGTGATTAAGAGCTGAGAGTTTGGGTTCTCGGGTGACTTTGAGCGACAGTTAGGCAATTTTGGAGCTGCGAGGGACGACTGTAGCAACTGTAAGCGTGCGTCTGTGAGCTTGTGTGCAGTGAAGAGTGGCACTGATCTGCAGGACTGTGGACTGGATGCATGAGGGAAAGACATTTGGGATGATTGAAATAGACAGTTTAAGGGACATTAGCAAGAGTAAAGACAGTGATACTTTAATTGAAATGGAGTTTGTAATTACTTGTGCACTCAATAAGAATAATAAGAATTAATAGGACACTAAGACTGGTAGATAACGGATGTTCGACTGTTTGTAGCATTGAGAATAAATATAATTATTGAATTTAGTTCTTTTATTTTTATTAGGACCTCCATCCCTCACGAACTCGGATACGCCCCTCAGGCATCCATGTAATACTGATGTCAGAAGTGGGATGGAGGCAAGTAGTTAGTGATTTTAAAACAAGTTGGTTAATCATAACAGTTGTGTGTGTGTGTGAAAATAATTAAGACTGTTTTGTACATCTGATGCAGAGAATGTTAATGAGGAAAATTTCTGTGGAACTGGAAGTACTGTGAGCAGCAGCTCTGCAGCATTGGTGCATCGAAGCCAGGAGTACAGAAGGGGGTCTCAATTAAGCCAGCCCCTTACGACAGCCAGACTTCATGGCAGGAGTACCAACACCAGTTTGGAATTGTCGCTACCCTAAATGGCTGGACAACCGAACAGCGGGCTTACTACCTCATCACTGTACTGAGAGGCCCTGCACTGAGCATACTACAATCTCTGCCAGAGCAACATTGACTGGAGTATCACACATTGATGTATGTCTTGGAGTTATGATTTGGCTACCGATACCTGCAACATGCCCAACTGCGAAATTGCACCCAACGACCAGGAGAGCTGCTGCAGGAGCTATGGCAAGACATGGTGAGGCTTTCCCACCTATCTCTGGAAGAGTACCCCGGCGAGGTGCGTAACATCATTGTAGTCAGCTTATTGTTCTTACAATACAGTCGGTGAAACAGGATTGAGATCCAATACTGATGACAGCGTTCTGGTGAAGAAGAAAGATGGCTCTCTGAGGTTTTTATGTAGAATATCGCCAGCTTAATAATGTGACCAAGAAAGATTCCTATCTGCTTCCAAAGATTGATGAAACACTAAACAGTCTAGCAGGTTCAGAATCGTTTTCTACTTTGGACATGAATAGTGGGTACTGATGGTGCAAGGTGGCCCCAGAGGACCAAGAGAAGACTGCATTTTGTATCGAAGGGAAAGGAACCTGGCACTTTAAAGTTATGCCTTTTGGGCTATATAATGGCGCTGCTACCTTAGAATGCCTCACGGAAAAAGTTTTGCCTTTAGATATTTGTCAGGTTTACCTAGATGACATTGTTGTGCCAGGAAGGACATTTGAAGAACATGTATCACGCTTAGACTCTGTATTCCAGAAAGTGGCTGCAGCCAACTTGAAACTCATTCCCTAGAAGTGCCACCTGTTCCAAAAGAAAATTAATTTCTTGGGAAATGTAGTGTCGCCCATGGAATCGAAACAAACCGCGAGAACACCAAAGCAATACGAAATTGGCCTACACCAACTGACAAGACTGAAGTCAGGAGTTGTTGGGATTATGTGCCTATTACCGTCAGTTTTTACATGGGTTCTCAATCGCCATGTCACTACACAAGCTGATTGAGGCGAAAAGGAGATTTCATTGGACCTTTGAGTGTGAAAATGCTTTGAATAAACTAAAGAAAATTCTGACATCTCCACCAGTCCTGGGTTACCCCATAAGTGAGGGTGTATTCATTTTGGACACTGCTTCTAGTGATGTAGTGATTGGAGTTGTGTTATCTAAGGTTCAATAAGGGTAGGAACGACCGCTAGAGTACTTCAGTAAGGTTTTTCATAAGCCTGAGAGAAATTACTGTGTTACATGCAGGGAGCTTCTGGCCATGGTGAAGGCAATTTCACACTTCCACCTCTACCTTTATGTCAGATATTTTATTCTTAGAACTGACCATGCTTCATTAAGCTGGCCACTAAATTTCAAGAACCTTTAAGGTCAAATAGCTCAGTGTATACAGCATCTTCAAGAATATGACTTTGAAATACAGCATAGATCTGGATGTCTGCACAGTAATGCAGATGCACTGTCTAGGAGGCCATGTGAACCATTTTGTCATTATTGCGAACACCAGGAAGAAAAGGGTGGTGAATCGCTGACGGTACAGAGGACAAGAATTCAGGGTTCTTAATCTTGTGATGGGTCACCTTCCAAGAGTGATGAGGGTATTATGAAAGATCAGCTGAATGTTGCCACTTTGCAGCCATTATTAAAGTGGAAAGAAGCCGGCTGCCTGCCATAATGGGAAGATATATCTAGCCTGAGCGCAGCAATTAAAGCATATTGGGCACAATGGAATTCCCTCATACTGAAGGATGGTATACTTGATAGAAATTGGTAAAGTAACAATGGGAAAAATACGTTTACAGTTAGTCCTTCCTGAATACAGGGTTCTGGAAGTCTTAAAAGAACTGCATAATGCAGCTGCCAGTAGGCACTTTGGTTTTAATAAGACCCTCAACAGAGATAGAATGAGATTCTACTGACTTCATTGTTGGGAGTATATTGAAAAGTGGTGCCGATTGTGCGACACCTACATAGCGAGGAAGGGCCCAAAGAACAGAGGACAAGGCCACCTCCAGGAATACACTGTTGGAGCCCTATTCGAAAGGATGGCAGTAGAAATTCTGGCTCCTTTGCCTGTCACAGAGAGAGGTAATTGGTATCTACTGGTGGCTCAAAATTATTTTACCAAGTGGTCTGAGGTCATTCCCCTCTGGAACCAGGAAGTACATATTGTGGCTGAGGCACTTATAGAACATGTCTTTTCAAGGTTTGGGGTGCCACTATAACTCTATTCTGATCAGGGAAGAAACTTTGAATCCGCAGTCTTCCAGGAGGTGATGAAAATTCTGGGGATCAAAAAGACTATGACTACAGCCTTACACCCTCAGTTTTATGGAATGGTCGAGAGGCTTAACCCCACTCTTGAGCAGTAGCTGTTGATCTTTGTGACAGACAATCAAAAGGACTGGGATTCAAAGGTGTCATTGTTTCTTCTTGCTCGCCGCTCAGCAGTTCACGAGTCTACAAGAGTAACACCACCAATGATGCTGTTTGGAAGAGAGCTACGCCTCCCCAGTGACCTGCTGTTCGTTCGACCGACAGAAGAGGAAGCTGCAGCCCCTGATTATGCTAGCAAATTATGTAACAGACTTGTTGGCAATCATGATTTGGTTCGACAGCACCTCTGAATAAATAATGACAGGATGAATATGCGGTATGATAGGAGAATGTCAGGTGAGGTATTTCAAGGAGGACAACTGGTGGGGCTGTACAACTCCCAGAGGCGAAAAGGGTACTGCCCGAAGTTACAGAAATGTTGGGAAGGCCCCTACAGGATTCTGAAGAATATCAATGATGTGGTCTTTTGGCTTTGTCGTCAAGGCTCTCGGTCGATGCTAGAGGTTGTCCACATTGACCGTCTGGTACTCTACGAAGGTCTGGATGTTGCAGTGTCTGTTCAGGACGAACAGACTTGAGGAGGGGGCAGTGTTGCATGTTGCTGCTTAGCCCTTCCTTCACGTGGGAAGCCGCAGAGAGCTGGAGGTCAAGTTTGTAACATTAGATGAACCGAGCAACGTATCATAAAGGAAGCTGCAGCACACGTCGATAAACTTATTGCAGATTGCACATCGCTGATCCTGAGAACCTCATATTTCTCTATTTATCAAGCAGGAAAGTCATCATCCTCACCATTACCTTTCCCAGAACAACTCAGATTGTCGAGAATATTCTAGAATACACTTAACTCAAGTATAAATACCATGCCTCTGAGGAGTAAGTGATTAAGAGCATGTACATTATCAAGTGGAGGGTGTGAGCTGCTGGTCCTTCACATACGTCAGTCGCGTGATCTGCTTGAGCGGTGGCAGTGGGCTCAAACTAATGACATATGTTTGGTTGGATACACTTTTATTGATTAAGGGTCAGTGTAGGTGTACATCAGCTTATTTAGACCTCACTACCATGAATTGATTAGGTTAGTGCAACTAGATTTGTATGACTCAATGTACATTAAAAATTTCGGTTAGAATAAAGTACAAGCCAGAACCCAGAAAATTTGCACCAAAATGCTATGCCTTGGAACCGCTGTTAATATGACGATTGGCAGAATACAAATGTTTTAAACTAAATTTTCTTAATATAATACATGTATATAAATTAATGTTTTTGTTTTACAGCTTTCCTTTTTTGTTTCCTGTCAAACTTTTTCTGTTGGTATTGCTTATATCATTATTAAGCATCAGTAAATTACTTACAAACAATATTACTATCATAATTAAAAAACTGTTCAGTCATATTTTCTAATGAAGGCAATAAATTTACCAGACTACTCTACATCCAATCAAATGACCCACATACCGTATGGCCAACCAAATAAATGCTAATACTGGACCAAGCTGAATTTGTTACCGCAAAAAATTCTGCAATAATAGATATCAGATTGTTCCAAGCAACCAAATGCTTATTCACTGCAAACTATATATTAAATCTACTCCACTATTATATTTATAATGTTTGCAGCAACAAAACCGACTCCGCCATGACATTTATAATGTTTACAGTAACGAAACAGATTAGTTAAACATATATAATTGTAAAATAGAGTTGTGTGTACTAAGTACATATATCTTAAGTTGGAACAACCAAATTATTGTGCCCAACTAATTATTTTTACATGATTTATTTTCTTTGAAGGAACAAATGCAGTTTGGAGCAACAGTAAATTATTTTAATGAACAAAATATTGTTTTTTTTGAAAAGAATTAATTTTAAAGCAAATTTATTTTGTATCTGCAATGAAATCTTCCTCTCAGTGCAGAACCCATGATTTTGTGAATAAGGTGGACACAAACCAGCTCTGCAGTGCAGCAGTGGAGAAAACGGGAGATCCCCAGAAAATCCGGTGGCCAATACCATTGTTCAGATGTCTATTATGGATTATATGATAATTAAGATCTACATGAATGTATAACATGTATAGAATAAGAATATTAGATATGGAAAGTTTGGGGAAGCAGGAAAAACCACACCACTCACTACTCCAAACTACCTGGAAGCTGATTAGAAAGTAAAAATTTAATAAATAATTAAATAATGGGATGAAGGTGAGAAGGTATGAAGCTATGACAGTCCTCCAAAGAGGTGATGGGAATGCAAAACAAAAGAAAATAAAAATAAGAGACTGCCTTAACCAGGCAAGATAAATGTACGTGGTCCCAAGAGCAAGCTAAAGGTTGAATGAAATCAATAGGAGAGCAACAAAAGCAAAGAAACACACTTGTGCAACAACATTATCCAGACAAGACACATGTGCAGAAGTTGATAATCAAGTATGACTGGAGATGTCATTTTGTGTTTAATCGTAGCCTATATTTCATGTTCTTTTTTCACAGTTTTTTTACATTTTTGTAAACTGTTTCACAGCTTGAAATGATAAAAACTTATTTTTATGATAATATTTTTATCAAAACTGTTGTAAAATATTTAGTGAAATTCTTAATATTTTTCCTCATTATTATGTTTTAGTTTTTTATTTAATTGTGTGATAATGTAAAGCCATACCTAGAAAAAGTACTAGACTGTGCTTTGAAGAAGCAGTGTTGAATCAGAAAAATTCATATTTTGTTTAAAAATAATATGTTTGAGATATGCAGTAACAATGTACCAATAGAACTTCAACAAATGGCGAATCTGTTTTTTGTACTTATTGGTATTCCACAGTTTGTTTTGTTTGTCGTTTTGTCCTGCCATAATAGTTCATGCAGTTCCTAGGAAGGTTCTTTGCAAAAATATTTGAAAAACCTGTTTTCGTATGATTGTAGTTCTATATATAGATAGGGAAATTCACCCAAAATTTCTCTTTTTTGATTTATTACATAAACCCAACACTGTCTCTTTTTTCTTTAGTGGCATACAACTACCAACAAAAGGACTTCTTTCTCATCGGTGCTAGAATATTGTGGCGGGACACAAGGAGTTTTTACACAAACATATTTCAAAACAACTCGTGGTTTTATTTTACAGACTTTCAGGGCTCAATACAATAGCTTTCACTAGCATTTGGGGAAAAAAAAAATTTAAAACATTACACATTAAAAGTCGCTTCTCAGGTGCTGAGCAAAATAAAATTCTAAAAACGGAACTTTATGGGAAATATACATAATCTCATTAAAACTGCCCTGTACTATATACTTATTTTCTGGGATTTGTAATAACTTATGAGGAAGATTTAAAATTCAAACTTGGAAACTAAACTCCACTACTGGAGACTAATTGAATTTTCTAAAAAAGAATCTTTAAAATACAAACAGTGAGTCGGAGCGCCGTAGCCTACCAAAGTCCAACCACTTAAAACTTTTTATTAAAACCGTAGACATTTAAAAACAATGTTTCTAAAACCATTCCATTCGATCATTTTCTCAAAACCAGTTAAAAATATGATGCTGACAAATTATTTAAAAAGGTGGGTTACGAAAAAACAATATCAAACCAAGTGGATACGAGTGGTGCGGGCCCCATCTTATGGCCATCAACTTTCCAGGAACTCAATGTTTCGCACAAACATTGCCATGCTATCAGAATACTTCCACACAAGACTAAGTAAAATACATTTGTGGGCTCCACAGCTATACAAGTTAAGCCAAAAAGAAACTTAACACACAAATCCAAACTAAATTTTGAATGCAAGCTAGGAACACGCCTAATGAATTACTTTTCAAACAATACAAAAACTCCTATACTCGATCAGAAGGCAAACCTACCTCAATTATTTGCTGCTCACAACATGGCAGCAAGTCAGCTCACACTTTCCAACAACATTTAGAGTCCTGACGGGACCTCGCAGAGCTAATACCAGAAGGATATGTACTTGGTGACGAGCAGACTTGAAGTGGCTGCGCTGATGCTAGGCTCGCCGATTCAGAATAATTCTTACAACCAATCAAAATTAAGGCAAGGGGTGCAGGCGCAGGAGGGAAGGCAAAGACAGGAGAGGTCAAGGCAAAGTAGGAATGGGAAAACTCCAAAGAACATGGGAGCGAGGCTGTCAAAAACTCACTTTAAAAAATAAAGCACCCTCTATTACACTCTGCACAGTTCACAAACTGCGCATAGCAAATGTCGAGCACCTTGCAAATGATAATGCAAGAATAACAACTTCTTTCACACTGAACGCTGTCATTCTGCCGTGCTCTGTGTGGCATCAGCAGACAACATGAGGTAGCGTGCTGCATCTGTACCGCTACTGCAGCTCACATTCTCTGTGGCCAGTCAGGCCTTGAAGAGACAAGAGAACTGGCTCTTTTCCTTTATCTTTTATAGATTTTATACAACGTGTCCCTTAATCTATGTTACATCTTCATGAGGTGATTTGTGATAAAAACGAGACAGAAAACATAATACTGCTCTTAACTTAAACTGATGAAAACATAATATGACTTGAAGCCTAAAATGATTAAAAAACATAGATCATCGCCTAAAGTAATGAAAACACAATGTGATTCGTAGCCCTAAGTGATATGTTAGGGAGATATGTGCCCTCATAGTTGACAGAGATTACGCAAATAAGACATTCTGATCCCTACCTGTTATTTTTTTTTCTGGTTTTGATGCATACAGTCGGTGTGTGCACATTAAAATATAGGGTTGTCTTAGTAGAACTTGCTCAGGGGTCAATGAGTGCACTAATTTTCAGAAGGTGCAGTAGCATGCTTGCGTGGTTAGACAACACCTTTGCCACCTGTGAATGTGTGTGTGTGGCAGTTTATTGCTAGGATTGGAGATGGCTCATATGAAGTTATATGAAAACAATACATTTTGTAGATACATTTCAAAACTAACTTGTTAATTGCTACAGTTCACAAAGGTACAATCAAGACAGTATGTATGTTTAGTATCAGTAATTTATGTTGATCCCAATCGAAATGTGTATATTATGCAATGTAGAATGTTATTTATATTAAAGATTTCAATTTGTTACAAACAAAGTGATTTGTATACTTTAACTTTGTAATGGTGTCACATTAAAATATTACGTTATGTCCCTGCCTGCCCGGTGGGTTTGGTCAGTGGCAGGCAACTCACCTGTTTCACGGTATGGGAGTGACGCCGGTGCAATGTACGGCAGCATGACCACCATGCTTGGGAGTTGGACTCAGACTACGGTGCTGCGCTTAGGGGCATGGCCGTCAATGTCTCCTCCATATTTTACTGGTGCTGTAGAAGTTTAAAATAAAGACTGTGTTCTTGAGTGGCTACGTTTGTGATGACGACAAAATATTGTTTGTTGAATTTCTAGACCATATCAGAAAATTATTGTGCGGAAGGGATTTTCAGAATAAACAGGAGTTACAGGCATATGACAGGCCAGGGTTGAGGAAGCTTTGCACAGGGCAAGATGTCCTGAATTGTAAATTAAGTATTGTCCATATTTAAAATAAATTTAACTTTTGAGGGAATTGCTATAATAGTTTTGTTATTCCTGGGTGTAAATATTTTTAAAAGTAATTTTTGCTATCTCTTTTAGAATTCTTATAGTATTTTTGCATTTAGGGAGATTTGCAAATTTTGGACACTGTAACGCCATAATAGGAAAGCATGGGAATGAAAAATTTTAATTATTAAAATTAAATTTTGTGTTAAATGCACACGTTGTTTTTCGCACATAGTTATTTATTGTATGCTTATATTTACATTTGTATTAATTTTTGAAAAATGGGTTACGGACGTAAAAGAATAATGGAGGTTGTTTCCATCCCACAAGGAATATAACAGAGAAAATTAAAAGGCTTTCCACAATAAATAATTTCAGTGTTCAAATGGTTGCTCCCAATCCAATCTCCAAGTTCCTGTTCTCTGGGTGCTGCTATTTGGGCCCCGGGGACAGCAGACATCTTGGCATATCGGTCACAACTTCCTTACAATAAACTGCCACACAAACATTAGGGACTGCTAGAGTGGTCTACCCACTCAGTCATGCTGTGGCACCCTGCGAAAATTAGTGCACTCATTTCTCTAGTACTGTTGGCTGCAGTGTGTTTCACTAAGTAACTGGCTATTTGTTAATGTGTATATGTTGACATCAAGCATCAAAACTGGAGAAAAGCTAGGGGTTAGAATGATCTTTTGTAATCTTAATTCCAGTTAAATTTTGAAAGGGAATACTTTTTTGAATAAAAATTTTCGATGTTTTCAAATCTTTTAGGACCTAAACATCTTTCACTAATTTGTTGTTTAATCTCATGTAGTTTGTAATATAGTTAAATAAAATCATTATAGAACCTTTTTCTTTGGGGTTCATTCATCCCTTAAGTCATAATTTTAGGCTATGAATAGTATTGTTTTCTATCCCATTTTCATTACGAATCATTTCATAAAGTTTGTAACATACATTCAGGGACACATTGTGTAAGTACGTAATTTCTGAGTAAACTGTACTTCATGTAATTTCTTAATTTTAAAATTAGAATAGGTGGTTCTGAAATTATTGCTAATTGCAGGTCTGTAAAGGAACATTTTGTAGTTGGAATGCTGTGAAGTTTAACAACACGTGAAGAAATAGTTGTTTGCAGTTACCATTATTAGTCACTGCTGGTCTCTTGTTCTTTCTACTTCGTATATCAGCATAAGATGTTTTATGTTGCGGAGAGTGGCGGTGAGGTAGTTTTCTTGTGTTGCGTTTAATAACAAACATAATGTCCCCAGATGCAAATAAACTGTTAGCAGCATTCTCGCAGCATTGACTACAAGATAAACTCTGTTGGAAACAAGCACGAGTTTTAGTACTGCTTTTGTAAATACAGTAGTTGTTGCTATTTATATCACTTCACTATTAATAAAAAAATAACATATAAGTAGCAAACAAATTTAACCTTATGTGTACAGTTTTAGTTTGTGGATAATTGTAAGATTTTACATCCCTGTGATGCCTTCATTGGTGAACTCAGTTGGGTGCATTGTTAGTGAAATATTGTAATGTAGGCTGTAGAGCTATGGTAGATCTGTAAAAATTTTGGTAAGAGAGATTACTATGTTGCATGAAAAGGTGTTCACTCTTTGGGAACATCTGCAAACTGATCAAAAGAGTTGAATGTATGGGATGTGATCTGTAAAATTGCTCATTCTTCATTCATTTCAGTTAAAAAGCATTTTCTTTCTCTCTCTCTCTCTTTCTTTCTCTCTTTCTCTCTCTTTCTTTCTCTCTTTCTCTTTCTCTCTCTCTTTCTTTCTCTCTTTCTCTCTCTCTCTCTCTATACATATTTACACACACATACAGGTTGTATCCAACCATATGTTAAAAACGTTGAGATGTGATTCTTTGTGCAAAATAGAAACAGAAAATGTAATATGACCTTTGACCCGAAGTGATTATTGAGAGAGGTATGGGCCCTGAAAGCATGAAGTTTAAACAGGAATGTACTGTCTTATATTAACACACTAGAAAATATATGAGAGCAGACAGAAAATTCCATTATAATATTCTTTTGAACAAAACTATTAAGAGTGCTTTCTTGATTTGTAATATCAGCCCTTTGTTATTAGACGTATAAAGGACTGTCCTCTTATTATTGTACACAATTCTGTAATTCATATTTTTTAAATATTATTATTGATTGTGATTAAATTAATAAAAATAATAAGGTTGGGTCATCATTTATACACTGTACACAGATGCAATCAATGTATGTAGTGAGTGACCATTGCCAAATAACAGCAGTGGATGGGTTGCTTGCTCTACCTCTTCTGACATAGCTCCACCCAATGCTGCCACATTTTTTTTGTGGGACAGATGTGGGAACTGCAGATATGGCAGAGACAAACTGTATTGAATATTTAAATGAAGCAAGTTATTAAATTATTATAGTACCAAAATGTGAAAACAAAGTTACAATGAAAGGGATCATCTAATTCCAAAGGGTGTAAATATACATCCACAATGGCTACATAAAATATGCATAGATGATACAGTAAAAAATCTGAGAAATACAATTCATGTTTGCTCATCACATTTTGTAAAAATGATTTTGTATATAGGCATTCTGGATGAATATTTTAAAACCTAATGCAGCACCAAGTGTTTTTTTTGTTTATATCACTGACAGAAGGAAACACATTGACATAAACTAATTTACAAGAGGAGCTCTTATCACTATGTGTTCTTGGAGCCCAAAGCCGGCAACAGTATAACCTTCAGTGTTACATGTTACATGTTTTTCCATCCAAAGCAACTATTTGTATCAGAAAATTTGTGTTGATAAATCTGTTACATTAATATGTTGGCCTACCCATGCCTCAGTATGGGAGACAATTTCTGTATTGAGGCAATAGATACCAAACATAGAATAGTTTTACATAGGAAGATTACAGGTTTTGTTACGTAGTTTGTTAGAAAATTATAATGAAGACAATTTATTTTTAAAGATTTTTAGTATCTAAAATTTAGTTCTTTATTGTTTCCCACCTATTAGATCTTATTGTTTCTAAAAACAAAGTAAATAAAAGTAACTAACTCATAAAATCATTAAAATTTAATTAATTTTAATGTGATCATTATCAAATTAAATTGGAGATATTTGAGATTGTGTATGGAATATTTAAAATGTTTTTATGTTTGTGTACTGTACATAGACATCTACAAATACATAACGTCATGAGAGATCAGTGCAGTGTAATATATTAAATAAAAATGAAAACCACCCTTATGTGCAAGAGCAGTAGGAATGTGTTAATTATAATGTAGCATCACATTGTTTATCTTTGAAAAAGAAATTGTTTGGAGAGTTTCATTTTCTCATTGGCATATGTAGCATGATGATTTCACTGCATGCCATCTTCTACTTTAGCTTTAAATTATGAAGAAATAAATAAATAATTTATAACTTTCTCTTCTTAATCACTCACTTTCCTTAACTACCCACATATATCAGTCCAACGGAAATGGTGGAATTCTTGAGGTTTGAAAGTAATTTTTAACTACTTGTTGCCCCACAACCACACGTTTTCAGCCATTGACTGACATACAAACCACAATGAACTCTAGCAGGAAATGCCAGAAGCTCTTGAGCCACACCTCCGGCAAGTGGTCAGTTACCATTCACCACGTACACGACACATAATGACTGAAATTATTATTTGTACCTTGGTTATCCAAACAGTATTTATTCAGTTAGCAGATCATGTTACAGTAATTCAAATTAGCAAAATTCTACATAAAATCCCAACAGGCAATGTCACAGCAAAGATTGTTGGGTTCTTCCAAACATTCCTAGTGTTTTTTATTTGACGCCGCAGGTCTCCATAATTTGTGGCTAAAGCTCTCCCTTATTCCACAGGAGTGGCATATATCAAATTTTCCAAATGGCCCCATGGGAAAGAGTCAGGTGAGTGCACACGCCATTCGATGGTGCAGCGGTAGTCAATCCATCTGTTGTCAAATGTTGCACGCAAGTACATATGCCTTTGCAGTGGCATCTGCTATGTGCTGGAGCACCATCGTACTGAAACCACATGTCGTGTCCAAGACAAAGCGGTACGTCTTTCAACAATGTAGTCGGAGTCTCAGACAGAAATTTCTGGCACAGCATTCCAGTCAAATGATTAGAAAACACAAATATCCGTATTAGGTGCTCATCATGCATGCCACACCACACATTGACTAAGAATCTCACCTGATGTGCATGAACAGATATGGCATGTGGATTTTCTACAGCCCAGATGTGTGCTAAATTGCTGTTACATATCCCATCTTGCATGAATGTTACCTGGCCAGCGAAAGTCATTAAATGTGCAAATTGAGATATATGGCATTGTTGCAGAAAACACACCCATCAGTTGTCTTGGGTGATCTTTCAGGGACAAGTATTGTACGTGCTACAGGTGATACTGCATTAGCAACTACGCGTGGAGAACGTGCCACAAACTCGTGTGACTTAACCCAATATTTGAGGTTGCATGTATACTGGTAGAAGGTGCATCATTCACATTTCTGAGAATGCCTTCTTAAAGTACAAGTCTCCTGACACTTCACACACAGAAGTATGTTAGGTTCCATTTCTGCACCTACATGGCACCATCAGAGCACACTGCAACTCTACCAGCCTTATACAACATGGGTTTCTCAACAGTAGGTTCACAACAGTCGTATTGGGCATATTCTGTGGTCAGTATTTATACACACCAGCCCACACGTGGTTCCCAGTCCAGCCAGCTTATGAATAACAGGTTGCATAGCTGCCAAGTGTTGTACCACACCAGTGGCGTTTAGAGAGTTTTTTTACAGGGTAGGTAATATAATAGCTCCACATATATGAGTGTTTTAGATAACATTTGCTAGTGCCGGACTGTGGTTCCATTTTCAATTTATACTAGCAACCACAACTTTCAACTTTGCTTACCTTCAACATGTATTTACCATTTTATAATACCTAACATTAGTTATAAAATGGAAACGAAATTAATGTAATAATAATTAAACTGAATATTATTTAGAGAGCATATTACAAATTATAAGAACACTCCCGTTTTCCTGAACACTTACATCCACTTTCCAAGGAAAAATGAGGACTGCAAACAGTACAATTGCTTACCCTGCCAAAGGAACACACAGGGTAATTCGCTGTGAGTTTGATTCATCGCTAGTTGCTCCCGTTTGTGGAAACAAATACTAGATAGCAGTACTATGCGTGTATAGTACGGGAGTTACGAAAACTCTGTTTCTCAAATCGGAATTGAGAAACTCAGATTTAAATGTGTTTAAATTTAAAATTAAGACAAAAACTATAAAGGTCAAACATTTACAATATGTATAGGGCAAGCATTGCTTACTTTGTGTCTATGAAATAAATGCCACTGTACCACACGCATCTTAACATGGTGTTTTTTTTTTTTTTTTTTTTTTTTTTGGTGGGATCTATAGGCCTTGGAGAGTTGCATCAGGGCAACCTTTATTTTGTTTATTTGTACATGATTATTAATAATCGGGGAAAACATTAATATTGTGAACAATAACAAGAGGACAATGCTTATGTACTCATAGAAGGATGATATTAGGGATTTAATAAACGCAATTTAAAAACTTTTTTCAATCAAGTAGTATAAAATGCTCTAATTTGCTGTTTGGTCTTATATATTTTCTAAAATGTGTTAATACATTCCTGTTTAAACCTTATGTTTCAGGGTGCATACCTCTCTCAAAAATCACTTTAGGCCACAGGTCCAAAAATCACTTTAGGCCACAGGTCATATTACGTCTTCTGTCTAATTTTGCATAAGGAATCACCTTGGTAAAGTTAGTAACATTTGGTTGTATACAACCTGAACATTCAGTTCTTTGCTTTAAATTTTGCTGAAGTCAAAGTAGTAAACACATTGGGTGAAGTGATACAAGAGAAGATATTTGATGGGTAATATAATTACACAGACCTGCCAAAACAATAGGTGTTAAAATACACATTTTAGGGTTTATCTGCGCATACAGTAGTTGCCAGCATTTCTTTAGTTGACTCTCTTTTATTCTACAGGCTGCAATTTGTGCTTTGTAGTTACTCTGTTTAACTTTTGGGCAAGAGAATGTATGCTGATTTTCAGAGTAGGGTTTTTATTTTATGGTTGTTAAAGTTTGGTTTACTGTACGTAATGAATGTATATTTGTATTTCTTCATCTGTTGAGCATTGTGGAATTGTGGTTTGTGCCAACAGCTTTTTCTTTGCTGTGGTTCAGTAGCAATGCCTATGTAGTTGTTCAGGAATGTGTATATGTGTTGATGTGTGTGAGCAGATCCAGAGGAAAAGGAAGAAGTGAGTGGCTTGGACTATCTAGAGTCACCAGTGTCTGACGGAACCATAGAGGAGAACTTTGAAGAGGAGCTGGTGAATGCACCGATCGTACCGTCGGGGGAGGATAGTCTAACGTATAACTTCCCAGACTATGAGGAAAGTGATGATGACTACCAGGACGTGGCCAAGTACGACATTGTGGATGTTGTGGGAGATGACACATATGGTCGCAAGGTGATAGTGGTGTCTGCTTGCAAGCTACCAAACAACAAGGAATTGGACCATGGACTTCTGCTCAGGTAGGACCACCATTTGTATGATGTGTCAGTTGTTAACTATTTATTGAACATTCAGACAGATGGAAAACACTTGAAACTATTACTAAGTTCACTGACTATTGAACAAACTGATTTCAATGATCTTTGTTTTTGAGTATATGTTTATTAAATAGTTTTACTTAAAATATTTTGGAGGTGCCTGCACTTGTAATTTTAATAGAATACTGATAAATGTTATGGAATATCTCTCCGTTGTATTAAAATCTCATTAGTGATGGCTGTCCAGTATGATAAAATCTCATTAGAGGCTGGCTCTGCGGTAGAGTAAAATTCATTAGCCCTGCTTCTCCAGTATAGTAAAATGTCATTGGGCCTGGCTCTCCAGTACAGTAAAATCTCATTAGGCCTTGCTCTCCAGAACAGTAAAATCTCATTGAGCCTGGCTTCCAGCACTGTAAATGTCACGTTAGGGCTGGCTCTCCAGTACAGTCAAATGTTATTAGCCCTTGCTCTCCAGTACAGTAAAATGTCAGTACTTGTTCTTTAGTACAGTTGTTTAGAGAACACATCGGATACACTTTTAAGAATAATAATTGTCAATCGACGAGCAGATATGCCTGAATTTGCAGCGACACCATCTTGAAGTCCACTGATCCTTCTTTGTGGAGGTAGGAAATACTTGTATATCGCTCCATGAAATGATGACTGCAAGTCTGAGCATAATTATAGTTTTTTCTTTGTAAGAATACTGATGTGTGCCCAAGGAGAAGGTTAATTGAAACAATTACGTACAGGGGCTAGCCACGTGAAATAATGATCTAAAACCTTTCGGTTATGGTCACCTTCGTTACACAACGTTTAAATGAGAAAGTGGAGGTCTTAGTTACCTTAAAAGTTTTAGTATGTGATGCCAGATGATGACATTAATGTTTGATTGGCACGCTGCCAGTGTAAAGAACAGGTCTGGTAGCCTGTTTTGGGGGCATCAAATCCAAAACCACTGACACTGCTTTACAAGTCGGCTGACCCTTGTTTACACAATTACAGACCTTCATGTTGTCCTACTGTCCCTACATTTTGCTAAATTTTTCGTACTTTCCTTACTTTTTTATCACCATGTAATGGTAGTAGAAGTATCATTTTTTTAAGATTTGCTACATATTAATGGAAGGTGAAGTGCAGCCAACAGAAGTATTTTCCAAGTTTATAACTAGTACAAAAGTAAGTTATGTATTTTCATGCCTGCCCCAATCAAGAATAACTGAGGGGCACATTTCTTGGTGCTCCAGCCCCAGGCTGTTGAAGGACCACTATTAGGAAAGTTTGGCAGCAGTGGTTGTGCAGAAAATATTTTGAAATAATACTCATAAAATTTGTTTGCTCTTTACTCAACTATACTAGTGGAACACAAAAACAGTTGCATAAGGTGATTGTACCAAGTGATTCATCTGGTCCCACGTCATCAATTTCATTATGGTCACATAAAGACGTCACTAAAGCCGAACTTATCTGGAGTTTAACAACAGCAGCTTCAAACTTTAGTTTTGCTTCTTCTCATTCCATTGGTGACACATTCAGGGAAATGTTTCCTGACAGTTCAATAGCAGGAAAATTTCAAATGAGTAAATCAGGAGTGTCTTACATGGTTTCTGAAGCCACTGGCCCATATTTACATTCTCTCCTAGTGAATGAGCTAATCGAATCATGCTCAGCATTTACTCTTTCATATGATGAATTGACAAAAAAGCAGATCAAGAAGCAACTAGATATCAAGATAAGGTACTGGTCCAAGGAAGATGACAAAGTAAATGTTAACCACATAGGTACTCATATCATGGGGTAGGCAAAAGCTAAAGATATTGCAGTGTGTATAATGAAATCAATAAATGAAAGCAGTTTGATGCTTAAAGATCTGATAGCACTGGGGAGTGATAGCCCAAATGTAAATAAAGCTGTTTTTGCTGCAATTTGTGAAAGTAAGAAATCTCTTTGCCTACACTCTCCTTTAGACACAGTAATAAAATCTTTGCATTTGGCTCATGCTGCTTTTGGGAAAGGTATCATGGAATTCAGGAAAGAGATAGTTGATTTAATTATTGATATACACATCTTTTTTAAGTTGTCTCCTGTGAGGAAAGAGGATATGAAAGAAATTCAAGTTGATGTTGAGCTAGCTAAAAGCATGTTGAAACACTGTAGTTGACTTTAGTTCCTACTGCACAGTGGCCAGCTCTGAAGAAGTACTTTATCACATAATGGGTTCAGAAGTTGTGTTCAGCTTAACAGGCCTTTTGGTTGAGGATATTTAAAAAAATGGTAGTATTTCCATAAAAATATTTAACTCTGATCTTCATTTGCTGTAAATCATGCCGCTTGTATTATTATTATTGCTGGACAGGAAGATAGTGTGTACTTTTTACAAATTATGTGAAACAGTTTCACTCTTACTTTTGCCTACTTTTTAATCAAAAAGTCCTACTTTTCCTTCTTTTTGGATTGGGAAAGTTGCTGGATGCTCTGCAATTACCTGGAAGTTTATGGCTCTTGTGAGGAAGTGGTGCTGCAGGCTGGAGACACTTACCCTGTCGTGGAACCGGCTGGTTGTCCTTTGATTGACTCATGGTCAGTGAAGTATTGTGGCTCTGTGGTAAGCTGCTGACAAGTGCAGGCCGATGAATGGGACCGTACAACCAGGGGTTTGTGATGACAAGAGGAGGTTCTTCACCCCTTAAGAAGACTTCTAATATGGGTTTGGGTTACAAGCTGTCCACCATTTGTTTCCAGTGTAATGTGGGATTTTATATAGTTTCAGTGTATGTCAGCGACACTAGTAAAATTAGAAATTTTTTTTTCCAAGTTGTTTTGTGTTCATGAGAATTTTAATTTGGTATTGAGAAAAAGGTCGGTAGTGAGTATCGTGAAAATGTTTTGGTATCAAAACTGGTATCAAGTATCGAGAAAATGTAGTATCGACCCATCCCTAGTGATAAGTGTGTCAGCACCTATCAGATTGAGTGCTCCCGGCATTCAGTTTTATTATAGAGAGCATAAAACTTTCCAGGCTCTTGTGAATGACCAAAGTGCCAAACTTATTATCACATAAAAATCAAAATTCCCTGCCTGCCTAAAAAAGTTAAACACAGTAGGAGTGAGAATATCACAGCGTATTAGCTGGGGCGTGAATTGCATTCAGACTCATTACACAAGACATCAAACTTGTAATTCAGGTTCTGTGAACAGATAATGGGCCATATTTACGACAGTGAAATATTCAAATTTTCACATCAAATTACGAATAGTGTAGAGGTGTATAACAGCTGTGGTATGTCACTCCCTGTTAGATCCAGCACTACATGAATTCCGTTTCATTATAGAGGGCATTACACTTGTCTTTCTGGCGCTTGTAACCAACCAAAGTGCCAATTTGTATGTTCACCTAAAAATCAAAATTTCCTACGTAACAGCAAATGTTCTAAAAAGTCCAACAAAGTAGGATTTAGCAAACTGAAGTGTAACAGATTCGGCAAAACTGGCACTAGGTCTCATAGATTGCCAAATGGAATGGTATTGATAATGCTCTTGAGTCTGTGTGCTTATGCACATTACAAGTAGTAAGATAGCCTCAAATTTAACAAATGCCAGGAGAGACAGTTCTTTGATGTCTGAAACTTCAGGACACAGATCTCCATCCTAAAAACACAAATAATTTATTTCCAAATGTAACATGTGTGTTCCATCAGTATCTCGTGGATTAACGTAAAGATGATGGGAGGAAGCGAGTGAGGGACGGATGGACATAGATAGGTAGGATTTAACATCTTGTTGACAGCAAGGCCATTAAAGATGGAGCAAATTGCTCAGAGAAAAGAACAGGGAAGGAATCAGCCAAGGCCGGTAATAAGGAACCGTCCCAGCATTCACCTGAAGTAATTTGGAAAGAACCATGGAAAACTGAAATCATGATGGCTGAACTGGGAATTGAACCACTGTCTACCCAAATGTTAGTCCAGTGTGTTAGGACTGGGCCACCTCACTCAATTTAAAAGGGAACCTGGCCATTTTCATCCAGAAATAGTGAGAAAATGTTGAAACTTTAGGAGAACATGAGTTTGGAAACACAGTTAAAAGTGAGAATATTGCATTTAAATTGCAAGCATTATTGATTCAAAACTGTAAATTCTAGTTAGCTGTACCTACGTATTGCAGGCTTAGGTGCATGGACAACTCTGATAAATATTTATTTCAGACAATAACCTGCAAGGTGGAAAGCTTTGTGATTTGTGATTCAGATCCCATCCTGGGAAGCAGGATGCTAAAGGAAAAATTGTACAAGCTGAAGATTGTAATGAGAAAATAATCATCAGTGCAGCTCCTGGCTGGCTGCAGTACGATAATGCATAAGATAAGAGACACTGGGAGTGCAAAGTTATCAGCGCATGCGTATGAGTCACACAGAGTACATAAGATCCTGTAGGAAATTTAACTCACTGCACGAGCCACTTATAAATAATTACAATGTTTAGTGGGCAACACTAATTTATTATAGGGTCGTGGCGGTTCCCTTACACATTCATGGTCGCTTTAATTACATGAAATGTAATAATTGAAAAGTTATATAAATTAATTACAAGTTTGAGAGTTACAGTTCAGATTAAGATTAATTGATTAAATTATGTAAGTGTATTCAAAAGCATATACTAAAAACAAAATTGCTGATATAATATTTAGTTTGTAGGCCAGCCTGAAAGTCTGGTAGGCCTGCTGTAGGCGATCCTGAGACAGTGATCTGTGTCAGCAAGAGCAGCAGCAGTGGGAGGAAAGACAGTTTGTGTGCGATGGATGATATGACAAGACATGTTTGGCATGTCATGTAATCTGCTGATACCTAAATGACTTTGTTAATGCAATAGGAGCATACAGTGACCTTAGGTCTTCCTACCTTTTACACATGTTTTATTTGATCCCATTTATTGCTTATACAGAATAACAAGTACTTTAAACTAAAGATGTTTTCTGAATTTTGTAGTAATTTTACTGGTGATTTGACAAGTGTGGGAAAAAAAGTTTCACTAAAGAATAGTTTGTTAATCGGTACTACCAATTTCAACAGCCTTGGGGCAGAATATTGTTTCTAGAAGATTGGATAGTTTAGTTTGTGTTGCAAACACATTTGTTTTGCCATTTGTATAGTTTTTTTTAAAAGCAGCCCCCAGACACACCCACTGAAGCTCGTTTAACTTTAAGGTATTTTTTTCTATTTTTATGTATTCTCTTGGAGGTTCATCAAAATCGAAGAGCCACATTACATCATTTTATTTTAATTTCAAAGAGTTACTCTTCTCTCATATGCTTTCATGGGAGGAAAGTTATGCCAATTGGGACAGGAGCCTGACTTACAAGCAGTGGGTATGTCTTGGGGCGTCCAGTTGACACTATGGAATAGTGTTAGTCCTAGTGTTTCAAGAGGAATCCGTAGTAAATAATATCCGGCCAGGTAAGGAAGCACTGCGACTGCAATAGAAAGTAGCATAAGCAAGCTTCGTATGTGTTCTATTTCCTCAGAAGTATAAGCGGCCCTTCATTTCAGAAGAATAACAAATATTATAAACAGAGGCCACTTAACAGAAAATTCTGCTGACCACATTTGTGTTTCAATAACCACACTCATGAATGGGCAGCAAAATATCAACCTTTATTTCTGTCCTGAAAAAAGATTAACATTGAAATATGTCATGATATTTTAAAAATTTAAATGGATACAACTGCTTGCAATGAGACCCATATGATAACTAGGTAGGGAATATACCAAACTCTTGCAATGAGACCTGTGTGAGGAGGTAGGGAGTTTATCAAGCTCCTGCAATGAGAACCCTGTGATGGGGTAGGGAGTCTTTTAAGCCCTTACAATGAGACCTCTGTGACGAGTTTGACAGTCTACCAAGCCCTTGCAATGAGACCCTTGTGACGAGGTAGGGAGTCCACCAAGCCCTTGCAATTTGACCTGTGTGATGAGGTACGGAGTCTACCAAGATCTTCCAATTAGACCAGTGTGACAACAGTGTGGGAGTCTACCAAACCCTTGCGATGAAACCCATGCGACAATGAGGTAGGGAGTCTACTAAGCCCTTGCAACGAGACCCGTGTGACAATGAGGTAGAGAGTCTCCCAACCCTTGCAATATGACCCATGTGACAAGGCAGGGAGTCTACCAAGCCCTTGTAGTGAGACATGTGTGATGAGGTAGGTAGTCTACCAAACTCTTGCAATGAGACCCATATGACGAGGTAGGGATTCTACCAAGCCCTATTGATGAGTACCGTGTGACAATGAGGTCAGGAGTCTTATCAAGCCCTTGCAATGAGACTTGTGTGCAGAGGTACGAAGTTTACCAAGCCCTTCCAATCTGATCCGTTTGATGACGAGGTAGAGAGTCTACCAAGCCCTTGCAATGAGACCCGTGGGACGAAGTAGAAAGTCTACCAAGCCTTTCCAATGAGACCTGTGGGACGAGTTCTCTTCTCTGAGCAACTTGCTCCATTTTCATTGGCCTTGCTGTCAAAGAGATGTTAAATCCAACCTATCTACCTCCCTCCCTCCCATCATCTTTCTGTTAATCAATGAGATATTGATAGAACACACATGCTACATTTGGAAATGTATTATTAATTGGTTTTTATGATGCTGCTCTGTGTCCTGCAGCTTCTGAGATAAAAGAACCTTTTCTCTTGGCATTTGTTAAATTTTAGGCCATCTGACTACTTGTGAAGTGCATAAGCACATAGACTCGAGAGCATTTTCATTACCGTTCCATTTGGCATTCCATAATTAGACCGAGTGCCAGTTTTGCTGAATCTGTTACACTTCTGTTTGCTAAATCTTACTTTGTTGGACTTTGTAGGCGGTTTGCTGTTATGTAGGAAATTTGGATTTTTACGTGAATATAAACTTGGCATGGTCGTTCACGAGAGCCTGGCAAGTTTGATGCTCTCGATAATGAAACTGAATGCAGGGAGCAATGAATCTGATAGGTGCTTACATGCTTATAATAACTGTTGTTCACCTTCTGTATATTAATTGCTGTTTGACATGCAAATATGTTGTTTATGCGATCATAAAAGTGGTGCATTTTTTATTCACAATAATACCAGAATGGCAAGTTCGAGACTGAATGCCAGTTGTGCATATGCTGAGACACTATGATGTACTAACTCCTACTGTGTTTGGTGATTTTAGACTGTTTGTTGTTGCATGGGAAATTTTGAATTTCACGCAATCATGAACTTGGCACTTTGGTCCTATATAAAAGCCTGAATTAAAAGTCACCTAATAAAATGAAAATCAATGCTGGGTGCACTGAAGCTAATAAGCATGAAGTATTTTCCATTATTTCCATTGACTTCCTCTACACTGCTTTTGATTTTTATATTATTGTTTAACTTTGTACTGACATTCTTTTGGTACTAGTGCCTGAATGCCAAATTAAATTTAAGTTAATATTCCTTCAAGGAGATAAAATTGTTTTTTGTGTTACTTTTTTTTTTATACAATAGAACCTTGATTATCCATGATAATGCAGGGAATGAGAGAATTGGCTAATCAAAAATCGCGGATATTCGAGTCGTACTTAACCTCTCATGGTCATTAGCTGGCAGGCGGCTGATAGTGTTTTACTGTTTACAAAAATAATTAACTCTCTGTGTTAATGGAATGTAAATATTTAAAAAAGAAGGCGTGTTCCAATAAAGAATTCTTAAGAAATGCATATATGAATGCTGGTTAACAGCTAAATTAACATAATAAGTGAGGTCCCAATCGGCCTAAAAGATGTTGCCTGACAAAACAGTTTATTTACCATTTATTATAAAAATAAGACATTTTTATTCATGTAACAATACAGTAATCCCTCGCCAACCTCAGGAGATTTGTTTTTTTTAAACACACAGCTGTTGAAAAAACTGTGGTAGAAGAATACAAGTTTTATGGGGAAGTGGGGTATACACAAACTATTTAGCATTTCATTACTAGAAAATTGGACGTATTACGCACAAAACAGTAACTAGACTGTTGGAGATCCCTTACGTTTGAAGCAAAACATAGCACTTCATTTATTGATAATAGATATGAAGATACATAGTCAAAATTAAATCACTCGTATGCTGGGGCAAGCAACGAAAACATTGCCGTGTACACGTATCTAGGTGAACGCCTAGATCCTCTGCAATGTGGTTGGGCGCGGCGGCTTGCTGCTGTTGCTCGGGTGCAGATCTTCGGGCGGGGCTGTAATGTATGTGGTGATGCTGGCGCTGTGTGTTCAGGTCACGCTTTGGTTGGCTGGACGGTCAAGAGGAGGGAGTCTTGGGTGAGGGTGGAAGGCCTCGTCTCTTTGTCACCTCCCTCCCTCCTGCAGCTGTTACAAAGTGAACCGGCTCTGTAATGGCAGCATGGCAGCAGCTGGCCGCCGCCATGCCGTTATTACAGGGCTGGTTCACTTTGTAACAGGGACCCGGTGTTGGGAAAACATGCAAATAGATATGATTCACATCAATGTGTTGAATTTCTACGAAATTTAGGCTGTGTGTTGGCCTCTGCACTGGCACTATAAGACCCGGCAGTGATGACAGTAATACAAAAATTTAGTGCGGCTTGCTTGAAATATTAATTATCCTGAATTTTTTATCATAAACTTCTGACGTGGCCTATACATGCACATGGCCTTACTCGCCAAAATACAGTACTAATATAAGAACACATTTTTTTTGCACACACTTACCTTTATTCACTTTACACATAAAATTGACTTCGCTAGGAAAAAACCATTGCTCCCCATAAAAATTAGCATGTTATGTAGGCATGTGAGCACGTAAACTAAAAAAAAATCATTAAAAAAGGACATTGCTATCAAGAGGCAACAATGATGGAAGAAAAGTATGTTTTTACAGCAAAAGAGGAGGGATGATGGAAGTAAAAAAACTACTGGGAGGGTAAGGCAGAGGCGGCAGTACGTGACTAGTACAAAGAATTCTCACTGACCCTGCAACTCCCTCACCCCAAAACACTACAGTCCCCTTCTGGAATGAAGTAATTTATTGCTTCATGCTGCTTGGGACAACAAATGTCAAAGTCTATTGTGGCAGCTTGAGAAATGCTCTACCACTAACATCAGTAAAGGCCAGTTTTCCAAACACTAAAAACTGTTGATAATAGAAACTTGTATTGCGGTTGGAGAAAAGGTCTAAAAAAACAAATCCGCGCATAACTGAAACCGTGTTTGTTTCAAGATACTGCAGTTGACGAGGGATTGCTTTTTTGTCCGTAGCCACCTCCATCTCCCTTTTGCTTGTTCTTCCTCCATATTGTTCACTACCTCCCTTATATCCACTGGTAGCATGCGATTAATACTTCACCGCTTGGCAACTGGAGAACAACTAACCATGAGCAAGAGGGGAAGTGAAGATGAAGTACCGAAAAAAAGGGAAGAGAGGGGTGAGAAACATTCTCTCCTTTCTAAGAGAAAGGCGAAGTGGAGAACAGAGAAATCTGTTGACCTAGTGTGCCAACGTGTTTCCAGACAAAGAAAGAACTATTTAACTGCTGTCGTAAAAAAATGGTCAAGATTAGAAGATTGTAGTTAATCTGCAATTCAGATGATTGAGTCGTGGTTAAGTGGGTTTTCTACTGTTTATTTATGAAAATCATTCATCTGCAATTCTTTACAGTAAATATTTTTGTCTTCTTCTTCTGTCTATGTCATGCTGTTATTGCATGATGGGTATAGCTTCCTGCATATGCACGGCTCTGCCGTTCTTGTATGGAGCAAGGAATATGCCATTTGGCAGAGGTTGGTTGTCACTAGAGATGGGTTTAGAATATTTCTTTGATAGTTCCCCCATACTGTCAACGACACCTTTCCCATGCAATGTCGCAAAGAAATACCATATAAATTTAATGATATGCATTTCCTCCATCACAAAAAGCACAGCAAACAAATTTACTTTTGAACTGAGAATATGCGCTATCTAAGAGGATATTTAAGTGGTGGTACCTAGTTACTTCTATGACATGTTTGGAGAAATAATGCAGGAGTCTTCAGGTTATGAAAGTCACTGTAAAGCCTTGGTGATTAGGATGGTGTCACAGACGTTATGAAATAGTCACAATAATTAGAACAAGGTCAGAGATTTTTGTACGAGCATGGCATTTTACCTTTGCAGCCACTGTTTGATTTAAATTCCTACCTGTCCGCCTGCTGGAGACAAACACAAATCTTTCTATGCTGAACAGTTAATAAAAATGACAAGAGAACTTAACATCATATTTACTTTTGTATGCTTTGCATAATCTGGCCTGGCAGTGTGTTTTTATTCACTTCTTTGTTATTTTCTATTCTCAGTGAGTTGAAAAGAAACATGTTTTGCTTCAGTGTTTAAATGTCACTCGTGGAGTGAATGTACCTTCTCCCTCCTCAATCCTCCCCTCCCCCCCCCCTCCAAACCAAATTAAACAAAGCAGGATGAGATTCAGCCCCAGGTAAGCTGTCAACTACACCAATACATCAGTGACAGGGGAAAAAAGGGGTTGGAAAAGCAAGAGTGGCGTGTGTGACCTGTGACAAAGAATGCCTACTGTAGCGGACAAGATGGAGCGCCGCGGCAAAGGGCACGAGCCGTGGGCATTTTAATAACACAACCATGTTTTGGAAAATACGGAGTGTACTTTTAAGGCTTGCGGAGCAACGAATGAGGTCTTACCACACAGAGACGCCATCGGGTCAAGTTGGGGCGACAACAGGTGTTCCAACCGCTGTAGCAGAGAAAGATGATCAGCCTTTGGCAACGATATTAAGGTGACGATGTTCCACACAGTTCCACAGTCATTATAGACTTTATGTAAATTCACACAGGGCTTAATTAACTAAACTATAAATACTTAACTATTGCAGCTAACTAATAAGTCATATAATATATTTTGATCTCCCCCGCGAGTAATATATTAGTGTTATGTTAATTGTGTTGTAAAACATAATACAAACGTTGTACATTTGACAGGCTTTAATACAGGGATGTATTATCTTGACTCATTGTTCTTCCAATTAGTTACCTTCCCCCACTTAAGTTGAACAGCCCCATAATGGTACTGTTACTCTGGTGGAGTTGCCGCACCAAACCCACCTCTTCGTAGGCCTTAGCTTGTTTATCTGTTAGTATCTCAGTTTTAATATTGTGTTACACTATTAGAGGCTAGGGTTTCACTAGTAGAGAATAGGGTTTTTCGCTACCTCTTTTTAGCATGTCAACCTTGTAAGCTCCGTCAATCTCGTAAACAAGTTAAAATTTTAATAAAGTGCTAAAATTTGCAAGTTTTAAACTTGAATAATAGTAATTTGTTGCGAGGGATAAATTATATACCACCTCTACCAACTAAAATTAAGCACCCCACCCCCACCCATGCTAAAAGCATTTTGCAATTAAATATAAATAATTAAAAAAATTTTAGTGACGTTGAAAAAGATAAATGAATCAACTTGAGTATTTAAATTTAAAGCAATGATAGAGCATAAAGCATAAAAGTTGCTTGGCAAAGAATCAAATAATTAAAAATAAATATTAAATATAATAATTACAGTGTCCAAAAGTAAAAATTGAGATAGGTTAAAATCATATATAATTAACATGAGTTGCATTTATTGATAAAAATTTATGAGTTAAAGAATTTTGATGTAATATAAGTGTCTCAAAAAGATAGAAGTGTTTAGTTCAATGTGAATATGAATATAATGTGCTTATTTTGAATTTCGTCTTAAAGAAATATAAATAATCCTTACGATGAACTATGTAGTGTTAAATTGAAATTAATAAATGAAATAGTCTTGTGCGCAAAATAATATTTCAGTGAATTAAAACAGAAGTTTTACGGTACATTAGTGCATAAGTTAGTGGCACGTCATGCCAAACTAAATAATATATAATTCTGAATAAATTGTATGGTAAAGTGTACAAGGCCCTCAACGGGCAGGCCACCCTCATCACACTATTCTTCTGGCCAACCCACCACTTTCTGGGCTGCACCAGTCCACACCCCGATTGTACCTCCACAACAAAACTGCTACAACCTAACCTGTATTTTGCTTTAAAACAAATACAAACAAGCACATGCCCGATATCAAAATACTAAACAAAATAAAAAAATCACAGAACACCCTACTTTCAAAAGTTCTATTCCAAACTAAAATTTATCCAATTTTTTTTTTGTTTTGAGGACTTTCTCACTGTTACTACTAACCTGAAAAAAAAAAACGTAAAGCCACGTTTCACTACTTAATATCACAACTGGTTAAAAAAAAAGATAAAATAAAATGATTATGGGAATTCAACCCAAATTTGAATAGAATAAAATACCAAAAATGGTTTCGTCTCCTACTTTAAGTTTCAAAATTTTGCTTCCATTCCAATGTGTATTTGCACCAGAAAAAAATATTTTATTATCAGTCTTTGTTCCCAATAAAAAAAAATGTAACATCATCTTCTGCTCCCTACTCTTCTGCATATCTAGCCTCCAAAACAAATAACCACTGAAAACAACAATAGCTTATTGAAGTATCTCTGAATGTTTACATTCACCGTAGTAAAAAAAATTTTTTTTCTATCCGCAGCACGGCAACTTCCTCACGCTTTCATGTAGACTGCATCTGCAGCTGTCAGGAACTGCAGGTGGACCCTGTGCACCACATCCTTGTTTACAACTGCTTTTGCTCTAACAAAGCAGCAAGACTTTTTAAAATTTTGAGAAACAAGTAAAGTTTTTCCCCTTCCGGTCTTAAATTTTATATGTCCTGTCTGTATAAACTTTTATTAAAAACAAAATAATTAACATCTTAATTTAAAATGACTGTAAAACAACCACAATACAAAAAGAACATTGGATGTCTAAACTGCAAAACCAAACAACTAGTGCCTCCTCATTGCCGACTCTTGCGCTATACGTGCCTCTAGTTGTAACTCGTGCCACCGTGAACTTTTCATAGCTTCTTAAAATCTTCAGCGCCCAAAACACCACAAAACAAAAAAAAAAAAATTAAGTTACGGTATTGTCATCATGTTGGTTTCAAAACAAAAGAAAATTCACAGCCTGGTTCTAAGTGAACTTACCATGTGCGATGCAAAAACCACAAATTTTTGAATTAACAAACGTTATGTATTCAACCAATCAGGTACGTAAAATTTTCCACATGACCATACTTGACAACAAAAACAATTGAAGTACAATTCTCTTTGCATGCACTGCACAAAACAAAATTCAATCTGATAAAAAGAAGTAAAATATTTATGACTATACGGCCTTAACAACACAGTTATCCTCTAACCTTCTAATAAAAAACTACCAAATCAATTAACATGGTTGCACCAAAACAATACTAACAACTATACGTTTGTAGCTATTCCCCTGGTGTTAATTGCTGAATTACCAAACACACGACTACTTGTATATTATACTACTAAATCTACATTACTATGTTTGATTCCGGCTACACCAAAGGCATCAAAAGGGGGCACAAGTCATTACTGACAAAAAGTGAACTCAAACCTCAGAACAAATAAAAATCAATTAACCTGAACAAATTTCAACGACAACAAAATTAGAGTACCTAGCTATTGCATCAGCAAACTCTCCTACTGCTGGCTAGTATATGCTACAGCAAAAAAAAATATAAAAAATTATAAACTTTGAAAAATGCCAAAACACCGCAAAAATAAATTTTGACAAGCATCTAAGCCTAAATTAATACTAGCCGGCACCTTACACCAAATGTTAAAGGATGAAAAGGGGTACGGGGGGATTACTGAAAAACCTTCAACGCATCCAACGCCTAATACTCGGCGACTTCACCAAATGTTAAACAGGGGGAAAAATTACGGGGAAGAAGCGAAAAATAAACAAGTAATTGGGGGGGGGGGGGGGCGACAAGACGAGACTTAATCAATTAGCCTAACTCTTACACCAATTATTAACTACTCAATCTCAATGGCAACATTATCTAATCTGCTACAACTGTAGGTCTGTAAACGTTAAAATTAAACAACTCCTATTATTTATATGACTTTGATGCTCCTCACAGCATCCTTAAGAAATGTGTCGTCTAGTAGACATAGAGGCTTCCACCATCAGACTGTTCTGGAGCACCTAAATGCCCTTCATTACTATCTTCATGTATCATTGTAGAGCACAACTCAGTATGTGAACACTCATCTGGCAAGCTTGAGAGTACTTTAACGAATCTTTGAGGGCGAGAGAGAAGATGCGATGCTGGGTTATTCGATAAAGAGCATTAAATTAAGTTAAATAAAAAAAACGAAAACACTCTTATAATCCAATAGAATTTCAACTAATAAAAAAAGTTAATTAATTACCGGATACAGGGGAAAAATTATTGACTATGAAATAAAAGAGGAAAAATTTTAATAAAGGCAATTTTAATGTAACAATTGAAAAATAAACTCTGTTACAACAAGTTAACATGGATGAAGATGTAATATCAAAAATTTAAATCACAAAAATGAGTTTCTTGGTATAATAAAATTATTAAATGCAAAAGTCTCGTGGATTTTGAACTGAAAAATAAGTATAACATTTATGTCTTAAAATTCAGTTTAGTTCCAAAACAAAAGTAAAACATCTGAAATTACTAAATAAAAATTAGTAAATTCCTGTTTCATTTCCAATTACTTTTCTCAAATGTTCTTTAAAATATATTACATCACGGTTTTCATTTAACTGAATTCTACAAATCCGACTCTCTTAAATTTAGTTATAATCTTTCAAATGAACAGAACCTTCGTTTAAATAAAAAAAATAATGGGTCCACAAATTTGATGACAGGGAAAGTGATCAAAGGTTCTAAATGGCAAACCGGTTATACAACTTGCAAAACTACCTTCATTTCAAAAGTCGGAAAAATCTCTAACCAAACTTAAACTTCCCTAGCGTCGAAAAGAACTTGGATTAACGACTGACTCGCAAAACTATCACATTGACAACATACTATCGGCTTTAACTTCTATCTATAAAAGAAAAAAGATTTAACTAAGTCAATTTTTTCTCAACCCGATTTCTGAATTTAGTGTAGTCGGGAACCAAATCTACAGAAACTCTACACTGCTAGCATAATTGATACTTAGCTTTTCTAGTGTTCTACATGCTGCTAGTTTGTTGAGGCTCCTCCGCCCTGAACTTCTTACTCCATGCTGCTTGTCGCTGGCCCAAACGCACACACCAAGGTCTCTATGATGACTCTCTTCCAACAGAAAGGCAGTGCCTTTCCTTATCTGACCTCGCCTTTCATACTTCACGCTGCACGGTCGCTACCCAATCAGAGCACTCTGCGCTCACGTGTGGCGGCTTGCATTTTTTAGCTGTGTATTACTATTTTGCTGTACTTACATGAAATAACTGCTGTTTAAGAAACTTGCAAACTTTACCCCCTCCACCCCCTTTTTTTTCTGTTTAAGCCATGGCGGCTTTGTGTTTCTACATGTTTCAGGTTACGGTGATATGAATAATGCTTCCTCAAATGTTATACCAAAGTAACTGCTTATGTCATAATAGTGAAAATGTACTGTAAAATGTATTTCTGTTGATTTTGTGCCATACAAACGTGCCAAATAAATGTCACTGTGAGTCTGTATGATTATTATACAAACTGAAAAACAAAGTCTCTGATAGTTTCCTCAAGTTTTCTCATTTTCAAAAGTTTCTATGGAAACTTTCCAACATATATTGTATTGTATTACAGAAGGCTTTTTAATGTCCCCTGGTTCTATACTTGAAAGCTTAGCAGGAGATGGTTTACAGACAACCTCACAACCTAATTTAAATTAACACCCATGCCTTACTTGGGATTCGAACCCAGAGCCTCCTGCACCCCAGATCGGTGGCGCACCAACCGACTGCGCCATGGGAGGTCGGCTTTTCCAACATATAAATTTTGGACATTTACCTATCCCTTCTCTCAGTACATTTTAAATTCAATTGTATAGTTTAATTACTTGTATTACAATTAAAAGTAATTTCTGTTTGTTCTTGTCAATATTTGAACCCTGTGTGCTTTTCACTGATGCATATGAGTGCTCTTGCCTGTAGGTAACAAAATTTTTCATTATGCAGCAATTGCATAATAATTTCACTTAATTACACTCAATAAGATTTGAACCAAGGATAAAGCATTATCCGGGTCTACATCACCCAACAGCCTCTCACCCCCACCACCTTCCATCCTTGTCGACCTCGCATTTCCACAAATAGTGCTGAGACACTTATTTAAACTTGCATTTCTGTATGCTCTGCTTCGCCAATCACAACTTGTCCCTTACCACTCTAGAACTTGATACCATAATTACCATATACCATTGTAAGGGAATTAGAAGACTCACAGGTTGAGAGTTGCCTCTACTTGAGGTTCTACCCTCTCCACCCAATTTACATGATAATTAAATGGGTTTGTGCCAATGTTGCTCCAAACATGTTGTAGCAGTAACTATGTCGCACTACTGTACCAATGTCAGGATATGTTTTCAAATAGTTCAAAATATCAGTAAGGTAACATAAATCCTGTAATTTGGTGTGTTTTAGATCATTGGAGACTATAACACATCCTTTGGTGGTTTTTTTCATTAATCCATGCTTAAGCTGTAAACTGGCCATGGCTCCAGTGAGCTGAATGTACAGTATTTCATTTTTGTGCACTAAATATGCATTATCTGCAAAATACTCTTGAAGTACAGTTTCACTGCTATTATCATTTGTTTTGAGGGTTTCGAATGTCTTGGCTTTATTGTGTTCAATGTAGATATAAGTAAGTTTTCAGTTTACTGTCTAGATCTTCAAATGGTTCTTGCACTATATGATCTAAACTGGCTGTTATCAATGAAAAGCACTTGACACAATTGCTGAGCTGCCCATTCCTTGTGTGATCCCAGGAGCTCAGAAAATACAATTTCTGATGGATGGGCATCAGTGCCAAACACAGGAATGGTTGTAGGGTGAACAAACCACTTGCATGCAGTCTTCACCCTGTGTCTACTGTCAGTATCTCCTTACCTGTAGGACAATATACCGGTCCTGTGTCGCCACAGCTGCTCGTGGACGGCCACTACCCAACTTCTGCATAGCTGTTCTTGTCATTCAAAATGTGAGCCACCCCTTGGTGCTCCACATCAGAGGACAAGAAAAACAGCCCAGTGCTTTCCAACAAAAGGAAAACCAAGCTGTTGGCCCCCAACATAAGCACCAAGGTGCCCCAGAGGAGGACATGAAAAGAAGTATCTCCTCTCCCACGTGCAATCCTTCAGTGTAGAAATAAGTAACAATTGAGAAAGGAAAGCGTAGCCCAAAATAATTATTTAACATCTAACTCCACTTTCTCACCCCTTTCAGAAAACACAACACATTGGAACACACTCAGCAGTAAATAGGGTTAAAATAATTATGTATGTAATTTTTATGTATGCTCCTTAAAAAAAATATAAACTTCGATATTCATTTGGGATTTATTTATTATCCCTTTTTTTTTCTTATCACACACAATGAGAACCTACAATCCCAACAAAATAAACAGTTTGAACAACAACATTAAAAATGAGTATTATTATTTGGTAACCTTTTTTTATATATATATATTTTTTATTGTCTTAGGCATTTTACCATCAATTATTAAAGGGGATATAACAGGATGCACCCGTGCTTCTACATTAAGAGGTTACAGTCTCCTTTGTCTGAGTTCATGCAGCAAGCAAGTTGTAACATTTTCACATGCCAAAAGTTTTAAAAGATCTGACCGAAAAGGTAGAAGGGTGGTGGTCGGGCAGCGACACACCACTCGGAGCTTAATTCATAGCATGGGCCGTGGTCCCATCGCTTGAAAGCAAGAACAGCCCGAGGTCACATCACATCAAAATGGCTAGATCGTGTAGCCAGGGAACCGCACTGAACAAAATTAAAATAGAAACAATATTAAATGAACACAGATTAAGCAACAAACATTTACCAGAACGACTTACCAAAGCGGCGAAATATGGCTCTTATGCCATAATAAAGCTGAAAAGTCTTGTAGTAAATTTCAAAATGGACTACATTGTGTGGAAGTAAGGTTGGAGAAGACAGAGTCAGCACATTCCTGCATGTACGACAGTGACTGGACGATGTTCCCAACTTGCGACATGACCAGTCGATAAATATCGAATAACCATATCGCAGAGTTAAATACAATAGAAAATTACATTTGCATTTAAACATAATTAAATAAATTACAGTAAAGGTAGCAAACAAGCGTAACACATTACAGTCCGGAAAATCAGAACTTTGATATAAAAAAATATTGTTATTATTGTACTAGTGCTGCCACCTATCCTAACAGTGGACAGAAACAATCATAGAGACACAAAATTAAGTTGCTTTTAAGAATAACGTGTTACGATACTGGCATAGGTTTTTATTTGCGCTGTTTATGGCACTTACAACTGAACATGAACTAAATTATCTACTTTGGTTCAGAATTAACACAAGGTTTAGAGTAACATTAAAAAATAATAAAATACAGTGTACACTCTTACACAATGGTAAAGTAAATAATTTGAACAGATTGCCAACATGAATATACAGTATTTGTTATGTGTTACAGGTGCTGTCCTCTGAAGTGAGAAGCGGCAGATAAATAAATACATAATATAGTATATTATGGCTTTACTACTTGGCAAACAAGAGTGAAATGAAAACAATATTTTTACTGTCAGTGATAAAGGTTATAAAAGACAATAACTTGAATACATATTTAATTTTTGGTTTGCACAGTTAAATAATAAAAAATCACCTCAGTTACACATGAACACAAATGTGGTGTTCCAACTGGAAACAAGGAAAGATCATAAAGAAAGAAGAAAATAAAACCCGGCTTTGCAAAAACGTATATTGCTAGAAAAGCAATAGGAAAAAAAATTTGGTTAGGAGAGATCATGCCATATCATGGCTCAAATGCCATTCAACTCCATGACACAATGCTGTGTGCAATCCCAAACTCCTCTGACACAATGCTGTGTGCAATCCCAAACTCCTCTGACACAATGCTGTCTGCAATCCCAAACTCCTCTGACACAATGCTGTCTGCAATCCCAAACTCCTCTGCTACAATGCTGTCTGCAATCCCAAACTCCTCTGCTACACTAGCAGCACTTTGACCTTCTTCCCAAATTCCCAATGAATTAACCTCGGGTAAAGTCATCCTGATATCATCTATGGAACTGTCTGTTGGCCATATCAGATGCAAGACAAGACTCAATGTGCTCAGTGCAGTAGCTTCTACTGCAATTCTGAGTATACGCTGTACTTGTGCTTTATACCCTTCACACACATCCACATTACGTCACTCTACGTACTGTGTATGCATGTGGTCTACTGTAATAAACACTAAGCAATCTCCTCATTAGTCTTTCGGTTGTTTGTGTGTCCATTTTGCTGTTATGTTAATATCTATACTTGTTAATTTTTCCACACCATTCTACATTAGTTATGTCTTTATATTTACATACTTACATTAATTTAATTATTGATCCTTTCACATGCTCATTAATTTACTTTTTTACATAATGATTTTTGTTATTATTCTGAAAGACGGTATTGTAACAGTTTTATCAGCCTGTGTATTGTAGCTAGCATGGTGTTGTCTGTGTAGGTACCTGATGTATACGCTAGATAAGTATGTGGAGCAAGACTACAGTTTAGTGTACTTCCACTATGGCCTCACCAGCAAGAACAAGCCTTCTCTTTCGTGGCTGTGGCAAGCCTACCGTGCATTCGACCGCAAATACAAGAAGAACCTCAAAGCCTTGTATCTAGTCCATCCAACAAATTTCATCAGAGTCGTTTGGCAGATATTTCGAGCTGCCATCAGGTTTGTGCAATAGCAGTTATTCTTAGCTGTAGGCTCTGTAGCAGTTATTTTTGCCAGCCTTGTTTATGGGAGATAACATGGTTTTGATTATAATCCTAGTATATGTGTAAAGCATACAGGTATATATAAATTGTCAGTATTTGCAGTCACAAAATTGTAGTCTATTCACTGTATCTTCATCCTTTATGTAACAAAGCTGTGAAAAATTACCCCAGGTGTGACATGTATCCTTGTGTCGGCTGTCGCTGGAGTCGATTTGGCAATTATGATCCCCCAGAAGCGTGGATTAACCATCCCATAGGACTGGTCCTGACCACTCGGGTATGCAGTGAGCACGGGGTGTGTTTCTCCTGTTAACTCGACAGGCGGTGTGAAGAGTTCCGGTGCTGCTTCCGACATGGTGGGTCTCTCGGAGCGGCGAATTGCTTGATCCCTCTCCCGAGAACCAATGTGCACGAGTACGGCATGGAAGGGGGCTAAGCTTTTGCTGGTAGTGAGAGGCAGCTGCTGCCCTTTTAATCTGCTCTCGGATGCCACTGCGATGGGAGTAGGGCATGAGGAAAGAATCACTAGTATCAAAATCCGTGGAGGTGGGCAGGTAATGTGTGATCCTCTATACACAAGTGTATAACCACATACCGTCTCTGCCAACCCAATGCTGTCTTCCGATCTTAGCGCTCGGCACGGGGAGTGCGATGGTATCTGAGAGTCAGGTAACACTGTTTGACGGTCCCAATACGTGGGTGAGTGCCTCTGGAGGCTTAGTCTCCTCAGACCTGGAGAAGTACTCCTTACAGCGCAAGCAAAGCGGTGGGAAGAGCAATCTCAAAGCTGACAAGCTAACCCCAAGAGGTGGAGTACTGAGTGTCAGGGGCTCTACCGTTCCGTACATCGTGGCGCACAGACAGGGTGGCCATCCAGAATGCTTGTGGGTACTCTAGTGGTGTATGTAGTGGTTTGAGATAATTTTTCGGCTACCTACTATCCCTCAGACGGGCCCGATGTTTACAGGGAGATGTTTCATGTCTACGGGAAAGATGCCCTCAAGTGGATTCAATTTTGTTTATTCTGTTTAAGGAAATAAACCAAGATGGTGTTGCACTGCCTCCTACTATCAATGGGAGCTAAACAGAAGCTGCTACCCATTGACAGATGAAGGTGACCGACCTGTTCCTAGGCTGATAGAGTAGGTGGATGAAGTGCTATGAAAATAACTTAAAAATTAGTTACGCTACGGTGCTTGCCTTGAAGGGGCCGGTGGTGTTTAAATGTAAAGATGACTTAAACGCTGGCAGGAATATTCGGCATCGGGTGCGCTGAAGACGGGCGAGGTACTGGTAAGAGTCTGCGGCACCAGGAGTGTGGTGAAGACAGTGGGGGTAGGAGACAATCTCCTGCGCAAGAGTGTGGTGAAGACCAGGGAGCCGATGGTTCCTTCAGCACTAGGCAGTGCGGTGAACGAATAGAACAGACTGGTGTTCCAAGGGCCGAGCACCAGTATTTATACTCTTTCTAACTCTCCCTTGGTGGTTTGGCAATTGTGTGGCGGCACTTGATCCTCTGGACCTGTGATGTCACTGGCCAGTGCTGGATCCAGGGCTGCATGTCTCGGCGATCATACTAGTGGTGCCATCCGGCAGTGCACAAATGTACTTTGATGATCTCGAAGCATAGTCTCGGTGGCTCGGCCATGAACAGTGCAAGTTTGGTGTGGAGCGTCCGTCCTTTGCTGTGGGTAGACAGTACGAGTTCCGACGTCTTGTGGTGTGTAGAATCAGTGAACTCCATGGAAGTGTGCAGCAGAGAGATGCACACTGATGAGTAGAAGTCAATTTCATATTGATGAAAAGTCTAGGGATGGGTCAATACCACATTTTCTTGATTCTCGATACCTGTTTCATTACCAAAACATTCTCACGATACTTGATACTAATACTTTTCTCGATACCAAATTAAAATTGCTATGAACACAAAACAACATGGCCAAGAAAATTGCTCACTTTACTAGTGTTTTTGATACACACTGAAACTATATAAAAATCCACATTACTCTTGAAACAAACGGTGGATGGCCTGTAACTCAAACGTCCTTAACCAATGATTAACCCCTCCCATCTGTTCCATGTGTATGTGACATGGCTGGAGTAAACGAGTCTTAGACGGTTTTCCACTTTTCAGTATTTAAACATTTTTTTTTCTTATGCGGCAGCAATAATTATGCGTAAAAGCATAGTATGCAAATACTATTATGGGCATTTTGTAATTTTGTTCTTGATGAAAAAATGTGCATGGTAAATACCACTAGCACAATGTTAAAATTTGATACACTCGGATTTTCTTGTGTTATACTCGATACTAAGTATAGAGGGTATCGAGGTATCCCAGCATCGATGATCCCATCTCTAGAAAATATGTCATGCTTCAAACTTGTGTGTCAGTGCTCAGGTGCGATCGAGTTAGCTAATGTTTCGACGATATAATGTTTTGACGAACATTACACTTGACATGCCCCATAACTTAACAACTAACTGCAACAAAATACAGTACATCAGAATTCCCTTTAGCTGCTTACGCTTGCTGATTGAAGTTTATGCCACACTGAACAAACAAACATAGTGTTTTTTAACACTCTAACTATAAATATGTATATGACTTCTAATCTTGACATTTTAAAACAACATGTTTTTATAAGAAGCTCATGGTAAACTGAGCACTTTTGTAATCAACATTTCAAAATCACTGCAGCACATACATGCATACATTTTAATGGATACACTGACTGACATGCACTCAGTAAATTTGATAACGAGGGAGGGTAATGTAGCTCCATGCTGTAAAATTGAATTAAAAGTTTCACTATCCTGTAAATATTTGTGAGTACTGAATTTATTTTCCTTTACTTTTTTTAAAATATATATAAGTGTAAGAATAAGCAAATTTGCAAAATATTTACTTTTCTTTATCTATTATGTTATAGTGTCACTTAACTGAGGCATGAATAAAATGATTACACCAATGGCAATGTTCATTTTACATATGGTGGAAAAATGTATAATGTGCAAGTAGATCTTAGCAGGGCTTTCAGAAGTGTTCATTTTACCGTAATCAACCTTCAAGTGTTTTGAGTATCTAAAAATTCCCTGTGAACAATGTAATGTCTTTACAGCTAAACCTTGTTTGTAAAAATCTCTCTCAACACATATGTAGTTCTCATTAATTCAAAACTTTTTTCCCCATGAAGTGAGATATGTAATGTGATTATTGTAATTGCAAAGTTCAGGTCTCTGGATGTTTGTACTGACGCAGTTCCCACCTCTCGATTAAAGGATTAATTAAGAGGTTAGAATGCTGATTCCACTCATAGAGGTTGCAAGTTCAAGATTCACCTGAGATATCACTAGGGCGTGAAGTTTGGTTGCCTGGCTGGGTCGGGGACCTTCCCATGCTGGGAAGTTTATGCTCTTTTAATTGAGTGACCTTGCAATGAAGAGGGGAATCAAACCCCAGGGCAAGTTTAATCAAATGCGTCTCGTGTCCAGGGAGTTTAACTCTACTTACCATGAAGGTTGTTAAAATGTGTGATGCCAGTTGTCGCTAGGTGGAGAAACAAAAGTGCTAAGGAGGAAGTGACTCTGGCCTTAGGCAGAGTCTTTAGGGACTGATTTCAGTCTTCCCCGATAGTGAGTCGGCCTAGCCGGCTTTTGGGCTGGTACAAAGTTAGGGACACAGACACTAATTTAGGGTGATTAATTACTTTGGGTGGTATGCAAATAGTTAGACCTTACGCAGTGCAGTGCTTACCTGATACGTAGTCATGGGATTTCGTGCTGGCTGGGCAGGGCAAGAATAAGCTGCTATTTCTGGCACAGGTATATTGGGAGTTTGGCTGTCAAAATAATTAACCCTACACCAAGGCAAAATCTATACCAAGAGTGCTCTTACTGCTTTGACTGATAGCCTCAGTTACTAAGTGCTTCTCACCAGCTAAATTAATGCACAGGCCGAATAATGGTACAATGTCAGCACTAGTGGGTATGTTATTGTTAATGGCAGGAGAAGGTTCTGCCTGATGTAATGCTGCAAGTTCTGTCTGAATGACCCGTAGTGATAACCTCCTAATTTTACTTAACTTACCTTTGGTTGCCTAAGGCATTTCAACTGAAGACTGTAAGTAGTGTCTTGTGCACACTTCCAGAACAACTGGCAGTATCCGGTGTCTCCTAGTCCAGCCTTAATACAGACTGGGACTGAAATTGTGGATAAGTCCTGAGGGCAAATCCCGCTAGAGGTTGGACGACACGGAATGAACCAAGGATATTCTGGCCTTATTCAGACTGAGAATATAACTTATTCCGGCCTTATTTAGGCTGTAAAATAATCCAAGGAAATTAACTCGCCCATATCTATAAGGCTATCAGTAGGAGTTCCAATTCAAAACTGGTATTTAATAGAAATAGCAATTCAAGAGCTTGTTAAATTAATAACAATTATTAATCATGATCCATGGGTAGCAAAAGTAAGGTACACGCAAGCAACTGACAAATTATACATACTTATTAATACACAATTGAAAATAAGGTGGATGCATCTCTCAGTCCTAGTTTAATGTTGGTAGTAATCATTAATTACAGGAGAAGGTAACCTGTGCAGTGTACGTGATGTATGATTCAAAGCAAAAATTATTACGAGTACTTGAGAATTTTACGCCACACTAAAGAGGGAACGAGTGAGTATGGGGGGGGGGGGGGGCAAGTCCAGAAGGGACGTCGGTGCAACCTGCTACCACAAGGGTGAAAGGGAAAGACTTCCAGGCAGGAAACAGGTGAGGACGTCTTGGATATATATGGATGCTGTAGTGGCGGAGTCTTCCGGGTGTTGTGGATGACGTCGGTTCTGAGATAGTGATGCATTGCAAGTGGCTTAGTAGTTGAGCTCTTGTGGATAACCTCCTGTCTCTGCAGACTGGGAGAGGTAGGAGTTATAACAGCTTACCGCGTAGACTTTTAACTTTACTGCGGTGACTTCGGCACGGGTGGTCTGGTGGTCAGCAACCCTGGGTCATATGAGCTCAAGTCTTTGCAGACTGCAAGGTCAGGGTGCTGCCACTTCTTCTGTGGGTGCCCTCAGCCTTGTACAAGCAGGAGGGCCGACGACTGTCTGGAGCTGGACTTTGGTACCTCCTTATATACCAAAAATTCTTGCTTATAGGCTGTCGGAGGGACGCAGGGGTTGCTAGCCTCTCATCAGGGGTCATTAATGCTGGTACGAGGGCTGAATCACCCTTTTCTTATCTCCCCTGTTGGAGGCTGTTGACATATCTTTCACCGCGTCACGAGGCTCTGAATGCTGTGGCGACCTTGTAGACTGGGTGCTGCCCTCCTGCAGCAACCCTTGGAACTTGCTTCTCTGCCAGCGGGGTGTCAACGGCTCGTTGATAGTTCAATCCTACGATGTAGGAATGGGCAACCGCATGATGGCTTTGGGTGGACAGTACAATTTTTATTCAACTATGTATCTGTAATTTTGTTGCTAGATCCTGTAGACACGTGATTAATTGAACTGCTGCGGATGTGGCTTGCCCATATGAGTGTAGTGACTTGATGATGGGGCAAAGTCAAAATGTAGAGTGCGCATGTCCAATGTGCAGAAATGTGCCATGCATCATTATTAAAGATGTGTCATTACCTATCAATTTACAGTCAGGAATTACTGAACGTAGCTCTCTCTCAAAGTATCATAATTTCCCAACATAATATTGTAACACATTACTATCTCTCCAGATTGCCAATATCACAAACCATATCATTTTTTTGAAGTTAGTTATTAGTAGTGCAGAAATATGCTATGAAATCCCTGCCTGATTTGAGGTTTCAGCTGAGTTAATATGTACACATGATGTTTGTAAACACTGTGTTTTCCCTTGCAGATAACTGTTGTCCTGCTGTAAATTTTACTTAATAGTTCGCGTTGCTGGAGTTTGTATTCACAGTTTATATTTCTGGTGCCTGTACTTTACGACTTGAAATACATCTTACAATTGTACAATACCCCGCCACCTCTTACATTTTTGGTACAGTTTTCCCATATGTCGTGTACAGTGTCGCACATTCGTATATAATTTTTAACTTTATTTCAGAGGTAGAATTGCTGAAGAATAAAATTGTGTGTGTTGTGTTTTCAGTGCGAAGTTTGGCCGAAAAATAATGTATGTAAATTACCTCCATGAACTGAAGCAACACCTAGACTTGGATCAGCTCAGCATACCACAACCAGTCGTAGAGTAAGTTGTCCAATACCAGTAGTGCAAGATATTTATTGTGTGTGCCAAAAAAAATCTTGAATGTATCAGTGTGATAAATATTCTTGGAATGATGCAGTATGGTGGCTCAGTGGTAAGCGAAGTGAATCTTGTTCTGGAGGATGTGGGTTCATTTCCCAGCCCAACCATCCTGATTTTGATTTTCAAGGGTTTTCTCAATCACTCCAGGCGAATGCTGAGATTGCTCCTTAATACAGACCCTGAGTGATTCTCTCCTTATTCCTGAATGTATAGTGTTCCCCTACTAATGTCTTTTTGCTGTTGGGTGGCACTTGGAACACCTAGTATAAATATCTTGTATCACTAAGAATGTTCCTCAAATGAGTGACTTAGTTATGATGTGCTGAAAATATTTCCTGCTATAGGCTGTCAGAATGTTATTTTTTTTTGTAGAAGTGAGATTCATGTATTTGACCCACCTATTTGTAATGTTTCATAAATAAAAATGTGCATCACAAAAACCAAGGAAATACTTCTTACAATGGTCAAAAATATTTTTAAGTCACCAGACACATGTTCATTCTACAACAGTTTTCATAAATTTATCAAGAAAAATGAAAAGGAAAAAGTGAAAAAAATTCCAAGATTCTTATTGGCTATCTTTGTGCAAAATGAATGAAAAAAGTAACAATAAACAAAGGAAAGGAAATGTATGACTTCAAGTGCAAATGTGAATATTTGAGGGCTGACGTGCCCGATTAGGGAGGTTCTATTGGCTGGGACTCTTCACGTCAAACTTTGACGCACGTTTGAGGTTAAATGTAACACAAATATTAGTTATATATTTTTGAGATACTAGGTCACTTTTACAGTTTTAGATTATGATGCCAGAATCACAAGATACACCGCTAGATGCCATTATTAATATGATCACCAAGGCATGAGCCTGGATCCAACACCGGACTCTGACATCACACACCGATGATCTATGTCACGCCTTCACAGTTGCTACCATGTATCCAAGACAACCTACTATGCAAGCCAATCAAGGGACACGCTGTCTCCGCCAGAGTATAAATAAAGGGTCTCACCAAGGTTCCTGACCAGTCTTCAAGCAATTGTCGTCTGTCTTGTTCCTTTACCGCACTCCTGGTGCCACTGGAACCGTCAGCTATCCCACCTTGGTCTTCACTGGGTCCTAGTGGTGCCAAAGATCCTAGTACTCATCCACTCTTCACCAAAGAACCTACGTCTTTCATATTACGTCACTGTAAACACTGAGACATGTAACGGACCCTTCAGGACAACACTAGTAGCGCTAGTTAAAGATATTTTTACTGCCTACTCGGTTAGCCTAGAAGCAGGTCACCTTGAGCTGTGTTTTAACTTCTGTAAGCTCATGTGGATAGGAGGTAGTATCATCACCAACACAGTTTTACCTCACAAATACAGTCGACTCTCAATCTATCGTTATTCCGGGGACTGCCAAAAAATGTCCATACATGCGAGATTTCAGTAGATGAGGGTTCTGACATGTACATCAATAACATACGACTTATAAACTTATAAAACTTTATGTTGAGTATAGTAAGAGCTGTACATTATCTGTGAATACAGTTTAGTTAATAAACACAATAAAAATCGGAATTTTAGAAAAAATATTATTGTAAATAATAAATTTAAAAAAATTTCAACTAAACTCGTTTAAATAAAGAAAATATTGTCTCAAAATACAGTATATAAATTATTGTAATCCGACACCAAATGCGAGCTGACCTAAAATTTCAAAACCCTCTGAAAATGAAAATAATATGACACGAATACCAGTGAAATTTTGAATGTCCGGCGCGGGCTCTATAAGCTAAGAGAGTGCGGAGAAGTTATCGATCGGGCAGTGTGTTCACGGTGGTGGTGGTGGGTGAAGGAGGGGTGCTGGCAGGAGGACTACCACTCCATGCCGCTACATCTTGCCGACAACTTTTGCACGTGGCAAATGTTGGTCTTTTAAAGTTATTAATTATATTTTACTGCAAAGAAAACTTGTAATTTTGAGACAAAAATAAATAAATAAGGCCATTATAATTGATTTCTTCACTGTCTAATAATTAATCATTCATAACCACATCATCTGATTTTCCCTGTCATAAGTTAGACTGCACTCTGCTCAGTGCTTACCTAGCCATTATTAGACGGCAAAAGGTGTTGAATAGTTCCTTACATTTTATCAGTTTATTCAAACGACTTCTCTGCAGAAGTTACTGAAAATGAATTTTACGCTTATAATAATAGTCGCTCGATGTTCAAACAATTTTTGGTAACAAGGGGAGTTCAAGTATATGCTTCTGGGCATATAATTTTATTCGTGAAGATGCTGCCCCTTGAGTTAAATATAATATTGTTTTAAAATCATGTTAATTTTACCCCAGACACAATAAAACACCAACCTTATGGAAAAAAAACCTTTAATCACAAAAGAAAACATCTTTTCAAATAATAATTTCCTTGTTAAAATGTTTTTCTTAACATTTCAGGTGAAACCATTTGCTTTGAAATACAAGTGATAGGTGCAACTATTTTGAACGATGCATAATCTTGATAAAATTATGTTCGCGAGGTGCACATTTGCTCTAGGCTGGCTTGTGAAGACAAGGCAAGCGAAGCGGGTGTGGCAGAGAGAGAGGGAGAGAGTACAAGCTTTATCTTTTGCTAGACAACTTCCCGTCTCGGTGTGCATGGCATGTAAGGGAAGGAAGGAAGGTACACAGCAGAAAGAGACAGAAAGAGGGGAGAGAGAGAGAGAGATGCTAGGTTGCCACACTCGTTGCTGTGGTTAACCACTCCCCCTCTCGTTAGGAAAAGTAGCAAGCCAGACTCGCCCGCACTCTGCAGTCAGTGTCGACAGACTTGTTGGGAAGACAAGACATTAGACCACGCCGCAGAACAGTTATAAACTGCGGCGTGTGTGATGTTTTTCACATCCAGTTACTAGATGTTTGCATAGCTTAAAAACTATAGTTGTGGGAAATATTATGTTAAGGGACCCAAAATATACTTTGATTGATGTTCCATGTGATAAACTATACAAGCTGTTTATGTAAACATTATTTACATAGGAATTTCACACCGGACCACAAAAAATTGTTGTTGGATGCGGTTTATCGATACGTGCAATAACAATACATCGAGAGTCGACTGTCTCTCTCCTGTAGTCGTAGTACCTCACCTCATAGACATCAGGCCCATATGAGGGACAGCAGGTGACCAGGGTTTTATTCAACTCGTTGGAATACTATACACCAATAACAACACAATCTTGGAAGGCTACCCATTCTCTGTGCCCAGTGTAGGAAACAGTAGAGCCACAACACTACAATACTGCTTCCTTAGGGATTGAACTGCCAGTCTGGGGCTTGCACTTCTCACAGTGCTTCTGGTGCAGAGAGGAGTATTTCGGTGATCTTGGGAGGATCAGTTCCTCTGGCACACTCACCACTACAGATTTGGAAGGCCACCCGTTCTTTGCACCAAGCGTAGTGAATGGTAGAGCTACAGCACTAGGTACTCCATCATCTTAAGGTTGGCTTGTCACCTTGGAGGTTGCTCTTCTTACTGCGTTTCTGGTGCCAAGAGGGGTACTTCTCCGAGCCTGAGGGGACTAACCCTAGAAGGAACTCACGCCTGTACTGGGACTGACGCCAGTGTTACGCAGCTCGAATAACCCGCACCTCTGGTGCCGGAGTTTGAGAGTGAGATACGGCACATGACAGACGGATGCAATACGCACACTACCAACACTACGTACACTTCAACTGCTCCACTTCTGCAAGGTCTGATTGTAGATAGTCTTTCCTAATGCCCATTTTCCATCGCAGTGGTGTTCATAAGAGTGTTAAACGGGCAGAGACTGCCTCTAAATATGGATTGGAGCTTAACTCTTCCCCGACGGGCTCAAGCACCTCAGGTAACAGGAATAGACCATAGAACCTGCAGACTCTCCAGACCAGTTGCACCAACCTATAAGTCTGCCTCCTTTGAACCACCAACCAAGGTGACCGAGGGACATCACCTTGTAGTACAGTCCTATATCAGTGGCCAAGAAACGTCACTTGAATTTGCAAATATTTGGTTCTAGGGAACGCCACACCATCCCCATACCTTGACCCAAATCCTACAAACCTAAACCGACCGGCACACCCACCTCAGGGGCAGCCCCTAGCGTGCCACGAGTCGAGCCTCAGCCAGCACAGCTGCAGGTCAAATGTCACCCAGGTATACCATTACGAGTGGTCCTGCCAAAGTGTAAAGTATTGCTCGCGAACCAGATTTTGTTTCCTGCCTGAAAGTAACTCGACCAATACTGCACTCTGGCAGAGCTTCCGTTCCGCACAGTGATTAAAAATATCTGCCTAGCCTAATGCCTGCTAAAATTGTTTTGGCAACGTGATGTACCACCTGCGAAAGGCCATCACACGTCAGAAGTTTTAAAAAAAAATTGTCATTTACACTAAAAAATTCTAATGCAAAAAAGGAATTATGAAATACATATACATAAACTATGACGTGTGTCGCTTAACTGTTTTAGTACAAGTGCCTTTTGGTTGGCATTAGGTCAGTCGCGCACTACACTGTTCCTAGGTTACTTAACTGGACCTCTTCTGGAAACTAACACTGGCTGCATTGGCTGTCTGCTAGGCACAAAGTCTGGTTCAACAGGTTTGGCAATATGGCGAACAGCAACACTAGCTCGCTTGGGCAATGCTGACTTACCAGGGTTCTCAGTGGTCGGTTTCTGTTTAGCAGTGGTGCTGCAAGCGTGCTTGTTGAACTCTGTCGCCTTCCTTGTCTGACTGGTCATGGAGCTGCTGTAGGGGTCGGGTAGGTACTGACGATTCCACTGGGTGCCTTTCCAGCTGCTGAAATTAAGATTGGCCATTCTAATGCGGGTGTCACTCTCCCAGTAACCAGAGCCTGAATCACTGGACGGTACCCGCTATTTGTCCTAGTGGGGTTTGGTAAGTAAACGAAAGTCCCAATGGGAGAAGTCGGTCTCCCCGTGTGACAGGCTGCTTGAGTTCAGTCCCGTGGAGTTTCAAGACTCGGAGCGGAAAGGTTGGCGGCACACACCTGCTTGAAAATAGTAAACTCTGCCTTTTTTACCGCTCTCTGAGCCCCATGCCTAGCGTTGAATGGCATAGAGGCAGAACAACACTCAATATCCCCTCAGTAGCAGCAAGCAGTTGAATATTACTCTGGCTAGAGTGTAAGCAGACAGTGGCTGATGGTGCGCTAACTAATTTCAATCAGTGTTAGTAAATGTTACTTGAACCTTTAGCTGTGGGTCGTAAGACCCCTTTCTATCACTGCCGTATGTAGTCCACAAAAGTAGGTCCTCCAGACCCAGGCAAATACCCCTGCCAGCACCCCTCGGTACTCCGGCAGCAATACAACCTGAGGTGGCTGTCCCACCTCGGTGGGGTGTGTACTTAGTGGTTGAAGCTGTACCGTTCTGTACACCGGGGCATACAGAGTGGGTGCCCGTCGAAAAATGAGGTTGTATGTGTGGTGACGGACAGGCTCGTGAAGGGGGTCTGTCGTCCTACTCGAGTTCGCAATAGTAAACAGCCCGGTCCCTTGCGTGCTCTTCCCGAAGTCAGAATTCAGTGATAAGAAGGGTGTACATCTAGGACAAAAGTACTCTTGGATAAGGTAAAATAACTAGTATTTATTGTGATAATAAATACTGTGTGACTCGTACTACAACCAAGCAGAGTGTATACAGAAGTAATGCTAGGCAAATAACGGGTGGAGGTGACCTGCTCCTAAAGTCTTACCTCTTACTTGGAGTGCTCGTAAAGGTGATGGTATTATGTAATTTTGGTCAGGAGCATTTTAAAATCAGGTCCTTTTATTAAGAAGCAAGTTGAGTAGTTTCATTTTTGCACATTTTATATTTCAGTATTTGCTGCACCATTTCTGAGGCATTTGTATGGTGTTTTAAAGATATGTTTTCTGCCAGCCTGTTCATGGCAATGGGAGTTTAATGTAAAAATGCCTTATGAAAGTGGAGTATTTTAAGAAGTGTGTACTTCTTAATCATTTTTCTCTATGTTTTAATACCTGGTGAAGAGCCTTATGACCTGACTGCTTTTTTGTGATGGATTCGAGATTAAGAGTTTGGTCATAAATTATTGTTGGTCACCACAACGTTAAAATGACTGAAAATATAAACACTTTTAAAAGTTTTTGGCCTGGGTAACTGAGATTATGGGATTTTGATGTTCAGAGGGTAGTGAGATTATGTGAATTCACATGGCACTCGGACACCTGTATACCAGTCATCCTGGTGATGTCACGTTTCTGCAGAGCATTTTGGCAGCTACTACTGTCTTCCTCTGCCGACTTCTTACACCGCTCACTCACCCTATCACACACACACTAACACATGGGGTGACCTCCAGGTGCTGCTTGGTGGCCACCAGAACCGGGCTGAGTTAGGGGAGGTAATTCAACAACAAGAACTGTATGACTAATGTTGGTTGTTAATATAAAAAATATATAGATATAGATGATTTCGTTAAACATGGGATTGTGACTTGTGTAAAGTAATTTTAGATATAAAAATTCACCCTGTGATCAGTGCGTAAAGTATAGTGTGTTTAGTTTTTAACTGACCTCATGGTGTGCTGTAATTTATCAGGCATGATGGTCGACTGTTGCTTAAGAACAACAGAGTGATTCCCCCGTCCCTAGCTGAGGCTCCAAGCTCTACGTTTCATGCCCGTCTGGACACCCAGCAGTTTGGAGTGTCCCTACAGTTCATCAAAGACCACAACAACGGAGAAGTGATACCACCTATCGTGAGACAATGTGTGGAGTTCCTCAGCCAACCTGACGGTAGGAATGTCACTAATTACTTCTGAGTTTGTTCCATTATTTGGGGGAAATGTAGCAGATTACACGTAATAGCATTACGTGTATTAATTACTTTTTGATGAATAATTTTTCTTTTAATTTGTTACATTAAAGGAGAAAAGTAATTGTTACTTGTAATTCTAATGATGGGTGAGTTGGATTTTTACAGCTTCGAGTCAAGTCAAGTTGTATAAAACCCAAGTTGATTCACGTTGTGTTTCAAGTTGAATGAAAGTTGATTCGTGTTCAGTATTAAATTCTTGGTTTAAAATCGAGTTTTTACCATAAATGTAAATGTGTACTTTTATACACCGATAGTCACAGTTTACCAAGAAAAAAATCTGTTTGGGTAAGTGATTCACAGCTCTACTTTTTTCCTCTCATCGACAAGTGAATGGCTATGGTAGAAATGGTAATGTGAACCACGTGAAGATAAATTTTACAGGTGTGTTGTGGGAGGGTAGCTTTCAGACTGGTCCGTCAGCATGCTGCCAGGTGAGAGGACAAGCAGTCCACATTTAAATTTCTCATTACCTAATAGTTCTTATATTTTTTTAATACATATTAGATGAAAAAAGTAATGGCAAGCTTAACAATAAGCATATTTCTGTTGAAGGTGTGATGAGCCATGAGACAAAGGCTTTGTCATGTTTAAATACTGTATGTCGTAATGGTTTTACATATGCGTCATGCTGTGACTGTACCTGTCAACTTTGGAAATTCACTGGTTTTGTTATTCGATGTTGCCAGCATGGCAGCAAAGAGGAAGCACTTCACGGGAAGCAAAATGGCTCAAGTCACGAATATAATGCCCACCAGATTTTATCACAGCCGAACATCACAAATGTCAACCAAGTGTCAGGCATGTAGCAGAGTTATTGTTTTCATTCTGGCACAACTTAGCAGTTTAGCAAGGTTATTGCTTCAAAAGACACAAAAGGTGACTGTTAGGTACGTGAATCGACTTTGCACATTCAGTAGCTTGATGTCTGCTGTAAAAAATCTTGACTGGAGTGATGAGTCAATCTGTGTTGACTTGACTCAATTTTTTGAGACTCTGCTCATTACTAGTATTTTCTTACACTGACGTAATTGTTGCATGTTAGTAATACACAGTTAAATTTTTTTTTCAGTTAGATGTATGTTTTCTCCTAAATTAAATACTCTTGCCATTTGATTCTTACCAGTTCATTATTGTGACCAAGTAACAAACACAGTATTAACAATTTTGTCATCAATAAAAATTTATACTGTTAAATTAAGAACTGTAGCAGTGACTGTGTACATTTTGACACTATGTGAATTCAAGTTTCGTTGTCACCTTTAGTACTGTCTGAGAAAGGTTTCATATTGGTGTTGACTCGAGACGTCTGGTTTAGTTAAAGACTTGCAGAGAGACAGGTTTTTGTTCATATGTGGCGTCAGATGCACCCTTAGGTGGGTGTTCTTGCATTACTTAGTCCTGGCGAGGTGCCGGGGCACGCTCGTTATACAGGACAGGCCTGGTAGCTTTGCCGCAGGGCACAAAGTCTTGTTCTGGCATCTTGATCTGGCGGTGAGGATGTATTCCCTTCAAGGGCATACCTGGACGACGGACGTGATAGTTGGACGGGCCTGCAGTGGGCGTTAACAGGTTGGGTGTGAAGGATTGACGTACTGGTAGTCGTAGAGCTGGAGCAAGTACAGCTGGAATCAAGGAGGCAGTGGGCCTCTGTAGGTCGCTGGTCTGGTCGGCTGATATAGGTGGCAAGCTACGGGTGCACTTCGTAGCTGACTTGTACTTTCTCAGGAAATAGATCCTCTTGTTCAATGGGGTCTTGCGGATGGCGCAGTGCGTGATCTTGTTCCCTAGGGTTTAACTTAGCTATGGACACTACTAATGCAGGGGTTATCTCATGGAGGTGCCCAGAAGCCAGCAAGGTCTGTTTCACGTGCTCCTTAAGACCACTGCGCTTGGAGTAGGTCATTGGAAGAAACGCACACCCTTCGCATCGGCAAGGCAAGGTCCTTGTGATCTATACAGCATGTCAGACCATGTGTGGGCCATCGACTAAGTGGACACCCTATTCCAACACTTGGCACGGATATGCAGTGCATGTTGCAAGCTAGGCCTCGCAGTCGAGGGTCACTGCTTGGGTGTTATCTCGGCCAAGTCTTTGTAGTCTAGGGAACACCCCCTTTCCTGGCACTAAGGTGCAGTGGAAAAGACGTGAGCACCAAATCAACAAGCTGGTCCGAGAGCAGTATACCTGTGTAGGCTCTTCCATTCTACCTACAGTGTAGATAGAATGGGTGGCCATTTTAATTATGTGTGGGTGGCAACAATGTGTTTTGGTTCAAATGAGTATTTTCCAGGGATCACTTGCGTAAACTGGAATGGTGCTAATCTACAGGAAGTGTGGTACTCAGGATTACAGCAAAAAACATGTTTTATTTCCTTATTAGGGAAACAACCCGTGATGACGCACTACCTCCTATGTCAACAAGTGTGTCTGCTGGGAAGCTGCTTGTGCAATTGCAGGTAGAGGCGACCGGTGTTAACTAACAATAGGGACAGGGTAGGCTAGCGTTGTGAAAACAACTTGGAACTTGCTATCGCAGAATCCTATTTTTACCCAGAGGGGGCTGCTGTGTCTAGTGTGTAGATGACTGAACGGCGTACTGGCACAGTTCTATGCTGAGTAAGCAGGATGTGGCAGGGTAACCCTCAAGAGGGCGTAAGGAGCTGAAGTTTCCTTCTGGCACAGAGGTGCAATGAACGAAGGAAGGTTAGCAAGGATAGCTAAAGTAAACCTTGGAGGCTAGCGTGGTGGGTGTAGCAAAGCTAATACGAAAGTGAAGGTTTAAGGTGCAGGCTGGTCAGTGTCTGATCAACGCATGCTGGACGACTAAGACTATTCGCAGTCTGGTCAGAACTCTGCGGGGGAGTACTGAAGACTGGTGTGGAGTCGAGCGGCATTTCTCCTTTTATACTAAATCTAATTGTTACTCGGTACTGGTTGGCTGGTGTCTTGTTGGCGAGGGGATGGTCGCAGAGCCGGGGGTGCGAAAAGCATAGCTCTCGAGCGTGACGTCACCGGCCTGCTGGAAGGAAACAAGCGAACAACGAAATGAGACTAGTAACTAGCAATGCTATCTAGCGACAGTGCTCTGAATGCATAGTTATGGTAGACCGGTGTAGTAACTAGCAATGCTATCTAGCGGAAGTGCTCTGAATGCATAGTTATGGTAGACCGGTGAGTAATACAATTTACCCTGTCTAGAATGTCCATCCTAAATAGCAAACAGTACAGTTCATGTGACGGGGTAATGGCAATGCTAACTTTTAGGTTCAAAAGCAAAGCTATGCTAAGGATGAGCTGAAGTCGCATAATCACCATTGTTGCAAAAGTGTATTGTGATGTTTTGGTGTATAGCAGCCATACATCATGCATATGTGTAAAGTTCAAGTTGTGTTATACAAATCTTCTATGTTCAGCATCTACAATTTTCAGTGAAGATATGTCGTAGCAAATGCACAGTTTTATGCATGTAGGTTTACATTAAATACTTTATAAGGTTTTACAAGTTCTGTATTTAAAAAAAAATACCATTGTAATTTTGTATAGTGAGTTCTTGGGAAGAAATTTTTCTTTAATTATCTACAATTATTGCCATGTAATTATATTTAAGCCCATCAACACATTTGCTTTATTTTTACCGTCTCTCTTTAAGAGCGTAAGTGTAAGTGACATCTTGTGATTTGTGGTACTAATATGGCAGCACTGGAGACGGAGGGCTTGTTCCGGAGGTCGACCAGAATCACTCTAGTCAAGGACATGCGCAACATGTGCAACAGTGGCCAGCAAGTGGACTTCCAGGGAGATGTGCACCTCGCAGCCGTCCTGCTCAAGACATTCCTCCGTGAGCTGGAGGAGCCGCTGCTAACCTTTGACCTCTACGACGAGATCACACAGTTTCAAAGTGAGTGTACTGACTAATCTCGAGATGCTCTGGACTGTAGGATTGTGCATTTACCTTCCCATCCCACTCCCTATTCCTCTTCTCCAACAACATGCAAAATATATTGTGAAGTTTTACAAAAGTGGATCAAATGTTATAAATATATTCAGAATAAATCATTCTTGGCATATTGAGCCCTGCTAATTAGGGTTTTTCAGTTTCTTGTCACAACTTTTAGAAGGAACTTCTGAAGAATAAAATAAGTAATTTTGTGTAGGAATCTATGCATATGGTTACAGATACAGTAATATCTTATTATAAGTACATCAGTATAGCTTCATCTTTCTACAATGATACCATCTTTTTAATACTATATACACAATATAATTTTCAGCTTAATACTCAGGTAAAAAAAATTTCAATAATGCTTTAAAATTTTTGTAAGATATATTTTCAATTTTTTTCATTGAAATTTCTGATAAAGAAGTTTAAAATCAAGGGGAAAAAACAAGATGATATTCCAAATCATGGAAACAAATTTGAAATTTATATAAACTTGGTATCAATGGTAGGCCTGTCAATGATAAAACTCAAAAAAATTACGAGTTAATTTTTACACAGTTTTTTATAGGACGCCAAAAAAACTATGTCAGGCATTTCAATTTTCAAACTACAAAAGTTTATTTAGAACAGCAATCATTCAAACATTTTTTGGATTAAGTCAGATAGGGGAAATGCAGGAATTGTTTCTCACCGGATGAAAAACAACAATGGCAATTCTTTTGCTACCGGAAGTATGATAAATTTATTATTATGTCTGTTGTATCACATTTGTCACTTTCACATACAGTAAAAGCCCGATATAACGTAGCTGTTGTGGGACATGACTCAGACCCGCGTTATAGCTTTCCGCGCTATTCTGTGAGTGACCAAGTACAGTAGCAAAAAAAGCCAATGTTCTAATGTGGCATGGCACCTATCTGTCAAACACGGATTCATAATAGTGGCCCGGTATTGGGAAAACATATTGATTGATGCTATTCACATCAATGAGTTGAATTTCTATGAAATTTAGGCAGAATGTTGGCCTCTGCACTGGCATGATGAGGCCCGGCAATGTTTACGAGAAAATAAAAATTTAGTAGGGTCTACTTGAAATATTAATTATCCTGAATTTTTCATCAAAAACTTCTGACATGGCCTATACACGCACACTGCCTTACTCACCAATATGGTAATATAAGAATACAATTTATTTGCATATACAGAACCATACAATATTGGCTGTAATGAATCATTAAAATAAATCTCTCTGCTGAAAGGAGGGAGAACGTGTGCCCGCTCCTGCCTAATACATCAACGTCCCTGACTCACCACCACCTGTCGATAGACCACACGCCTACCTGACCTCACACTTTTCACTTATTTATTTATTGAGGTCGGGGGACATAAATTGCCCCGCGGTATAACTGAACCCGCTGTATACTGGGCCGCATTATTCCGGGCTTCCACTGTATTGTAAATACACAAAACATGTACTGGTCGTAAACACAAATGATGCATAAGAAATCGAAATATTTGCATTCAAAATTCTGGACTTAACCTAATGCACTTAAAGCTAATGCGTGATGTCGGGTGGCAGAAGGTAACGTCACGTTCGGGCAAGGTTATAGTCATGTCGGTCAAACACACTGGGATGCCGTATTTTATTGCATATAGGTGCAAACTACATAAGATATCTTTACACAAAATTGCATCTATTAATGTGCACTTGTGGCACGGTGGCAGGCGTGTAAACTACGAAGATATCTTTCTCCTGTATACCAGTGAAATTATTTTCTTATGTAGGGCTTCTATGGCCGAGCTCCAACATGTGCAGGATGAAGGTTATTTTGTTTATGAACATCAGTGAACAAATTATTGAACAAGTGAAAAGCTATTCACTTTTTTTTGTATAATTGTGCAGCCTATACATGCCGAAATACAAAAATTTCTGTGTCTAAACAAAGTAATAACCTGATTTCATTGTCTATAACTGTTACTAATGTATCGGCCTGATACCATATCCAATACCGATAAATTAAAAATTGCTGCAGTATCGGCTGATACCGATACTTGGTATTGGTATCGGAACAACTCTTTGTGGCTCTACCTTACTGTACAACAGGTGCACAGTATGAATGGCGGTCGACTGTGTGTGTTTCTGACGTATGTGCGCCCGGTTAAGGGAGTCTGTATCCTACACTAGTTTCGGAAAAGGTTTGGTAAAAGGTAGCGGTCTCATGCTTCATTCTGGCAGGCTGGTGTCTATGTAGGAACAAAATACTCACCTTTAGAAATGAGTATGCAGAGGTTTGAGAGAAATATGTATTTATTCCTTGAGGAATAAACACGGTGGCTCATACCACCTCCTAACTATCCAAGAGCTGACCGGAAGTAACCTACGTAATACCATGTGAAGGGGACCTGGGTCTAACCTGGACAAGGCAGATGAAGCTAGGTAGCTATAACAACAACTAACCCTAACTAACTTTCATACCGTTATCCGGAAGGGACTTGTGGGGGCCACTACTAGAAGAGCAGTGGGTTGTGTTAGTACTAGAAGGGCAGTGTGGTTGCTGTTACTAAAAGGCTAGGCAAGGCAAAAAGGGTGTTGAAGACTTCTTCGGGGGTTGTTGGTGAAGAGCTTTTGAAGGTCTGGTAGATGTTGATAGACAGCAGATAGCCCCAGCACACGAGGTGGTGGAGAGAGCTGCCCGAGCTCAATTGGCATTTCCGGGCTTTGTACAGGCTTATATTCTGCCGGCCTGCCCTCATCTGAGGGTGCGGGGGTGCGGACAGTAATGAGCTCTGCCTCTGGGCAGAGCCAAGTTGGAGCATCATCTCTTGGCATGCTGTATAGAACTATGCGGCTCAAGGAGTGCAATCTCGGCCGTGTAGCTGGGGGTTCATTCACATTGGGGGGGGGGGGGGGTGGTTCTGACATCGGACGAAACATACAAGCTGACAGAGCCCCCGTGACTAGGAGCATATCTTGTAAGCACACGGGTAGCTGTCTGTTCGGGTTCAAACCCGGCCTGGGGTGACGTGGAGGCATGTTCTGATGAGGCGAAGTCATATTTAGGTACTGTCAAAAAAGCGTGATGCATCAAAGCTTTTTTTTTTTCTTTGTATATCATGATATTTCTCCAACACTTACCGTTTTTCCACAATTACAAGCCGCATATTTTTTGCCAAAATTTTGGTTTAGAAGCAGTAATAAAGCGTAATAAAGCAAAGTACTATGAAACTAACAACTATAAGGAATCCATTTTTATATCAGACTATGAATTTCTGACAAATAAGTGTTAAATAAACCGTAATATACATGAAACCTTGTTAAGAAGTTAAGTATTATTTATTCAATCTCTTCAGATACTTCTTAACAGAGTTCTACTGTTTAATGCACATTCATTACAGGCACAATTTTGTAGTAAATTGCGATAAAACAAAGTAACGCCGAAGTACAATTTAAAATGTGAAATAAAATGAAATACAGACAAATGTGCGATATCTGAACTCTTCTCTTATGTTATTTACAGTGGAAACTCTATCCATCGAATTTCAGGGGACTGACATTCAAATTCTATAGATGTGGACATTCTGTAGATGTGTAATTACATATTAGTCACCCATTAAAAAAAACCAACCTCATTAAACTTTATGTTTAACATATTGATAGGTCTTTTTTTAGGTATTTGTCAAGTTTAACTTTTATATATATATATATATATATATATATATATATATATATATATATAAAAAAAACAACAACATTGCAAATGGGAATATTAAAGAAAATTTTTCTGGTACACTCACACTGAAACTTAATAAAATATAACAACTCACTTGAAATTAATTGCTTAGAAATGCCTATTTTGGCATGTATAGGCTGCACTGAATTTTTGTATTCCTGTGAATATAAATAAATTCCAACTTACTGTATTTACGTGAAAGGAAGACGACCCTGAATCTAGGACAACCCCTTCCTAAAAAAATATTTTTGAGGGAAAAAAATTTAAACCTGAATTCAAGACTACCTCTGAAGTGCTGAAAAAATTATTTAGGTTGAAAGTATTTTTGCATGAATTTATGACAAACCCTTCAAGAAGAAATGGAATTATATGAATAATATGGTATATTTTATTTACTTTTAAAGAAAGGCAATCACACTGAAATAGGTGTGTATAACCTGGCTGTATCGTAGCAGCATATTTCTTACACTGTAAAACTTTGTGTGTGTTATATTCGTGACTTGAGCCATTTTTCTTCCCAGCAAAGCGCTTCCTCTTTACTGCCAGCCTACATCAGATAAGGGGACTCTTACTCAAGTTGACAAGTACAGTCTCATCACTACAAAAATACGTACACCCATAGGACACACGGTATTTAAGCATGAAAAGCCTTTGTCGAAATCCTCTGTCTTATGGCATGCCCATTTTGGACTAATTTCTACCCGAGCAAAAATTATGAATAGAAGCCCATAGTAATTTTGGGAATGTAACTTAAATACTGAACTAGCAGTGTCGCACATTTATGGTATTTGTGCCTAGGTTTTGAATTGTAAACGACCCCTTGTATTTTCTATTCATTTTCTGTCCGAAAACCTTGTCTTCCTTTCAGGTAAATACGGTCATTTCTACACTACAAAACATTTGTGACAGAAAACTTGTATTATGTTTCAATGTTTACAAATAAACGTCACTGGATTACTACCATGCCCAATATATCCAGTCCCATTTGGCATCACCACTGCACAGTTATTTCAGTGGGTGACTGTCAACATTTGACCTCTTTCCTTTCCTCCTCCAAGGACCCTTGTCAATATCAGGCTAGATAATAATCTTACTGGATGGTGGTGGTATTAGGGCCTCAGAGCAAGAGAGGCTCAACTTTCACTGCTTACAAGGAAAATATGCAGTTCTTCAAAAAAAAGTATCAGCCTGGTACCAGTACCCATCCACTACAGAAGGGTTATCCCGTGATGTCACCTGATGTCTTGCTCTCCTAACAAAAAAGAGACAGAGAGGGAGAAAGAGAAAAAGACACGAAGTAAAGGGCGTGGCTGTAAAAACAGTCCCTCCCTCCTTCCCCCTCCCCCGACCGTCCCTCGTCATTGTCCGTGGGGTGGAGCTTGGAATAAGTATATCCTTTGCCTGGGAAATGTAGTGTTCGCTAGCTGATTTGTCACACGGATTGGAAGAGAAGAGGCGAGTTCACCCCCCTGCCTACTACGGGGTCTGGTTGGGAGGAAGTTAGAATGAGAAGAAGCGAAGCTCAGAAGCTCACGTCCAAATGAAACTAAACAATGGTTGAATGCACACTTGCACTGCAGATGGGATCTGTCAGTGCCTTACGTGTTGTAAAACATGTCACTTGCTCGTCTGATTTGCATTTTACAAAGGAAAACTAAAACAAATACAAGTTAAATTACCTATTTGTGGCATGCAAATGAAGGCTGCTTTTCTGCATTAAGCCTTGTCCACAATAGCTTGTCTGCAGTGCAAGTTTGCATGTCCTAACGTGCGTGTCTTTGGGACAATAACACTGTGCATCTCAAATTTCAGAAATTTTTTTGAAGATGGGAAGACATACCGAATAGCCACTATATACACATAATTGAAGTGTCTACGTCATAATTATAATTATTACGTAGTGCTATATCCCGTAGGAAATTAATTATAGGCCTGTTAATAACTTAGAAGCACGAATTTCGAGGCCTGCCTCAAATTTCAGCATATTTTTTCCGGAAATGGGAAGCCCTACAGATATAGCTGCTATATACACATTATAATTAAAGTGTGTACAACATAATCTTAATGATTACGTAGAGCTACATCCCGTACGAGATTAATTATATGCCTGTAAATGACTGGTCCCTACCTTACCTAGAATCTGAATCCAGAGCCCCTCTCATTGCAAGTCAGCTTTATATTGTATGTGTTACAGAAGTCTGCCCCTTTTACGACAGTATTCCAGGTATTTTATCTTACTTTACCTAAGTATTTTGGTTTTGAATAATTGTAATTGCGTAAATGTGTTAATGCTATACAATGCACGCACATTTCATGTTAACTTGTATGTGCCAGTAAATGCGTGACAGCAGGACACTTGTAAGTATTATATACTGCTTGGAATGTGGCCATGCCATCCCCCACACTTATCCAACACCCAGATAAGATGGAAGGGTTGCTACAGTAACATTTCTTGTCCTGTTTACAACCAAACAGCAGGACAGGTATAACAGGGTCACATAAAAAAGGACCACTAGGAATTTTTCTATCTAAGACATCTCACCATGCCAATGAAACTGAATACCAAAAAACATACAATATTGTCACTAAAATAGCTCTCAGAGTTGAAAGGAGTAGAACACGTGCCCACCCCCTCTGCCCGCTCCTTCAACGCCACCGACTCACGACCACACGCCTACTTGACCACATGCTTTCCACTTATATTTTCTGGCTGGGGACATAAATTTCCCAGCGGTATGACGGGCCGTAGTATTCTGTTCTTCCATTGTATTTATTAAATTTAAATAAATAATAATTGGTGCAATGTGTGTTTGTCAACAAAACCCTTTGATTTGATATTCAATTTGATATTTGATTCGAATTCGTGGATATTTGAAAAAATTTGCTTTGAATTTGCTTCAAAATGTAATTTCCTGTTTTGCTCACCCCTACCTCCTGGTGCCTCGACCTGGGTAGCCGTCAGAAGTAGAGACTCTTGATGCTCCTCTACCTCCGTGGCTCGGCTGGTTTTCTCTCATTCAGAGATCAAACTGGGCAGTGGAAGTTTGCGGTGGGATTCTCTGTCCAGCGGACTCCACCATGAGATCTAGGTTATGGTGGGTGACATAGATCCTCATCTGGTGGCGACCTTGCGGATGTAGTCAGTTGATGTCGAGGTCAGGATTCTGATGGAGGCTGTTCGTCGACACGCTGGAAATTCTACCCTGATTGGGATAGATTGACAACTCTCCCTGTCTGCATTAACCCTGACCTCTGGTTCTCTGGGTTGGAGGTGACCCAACGTCGGGAGGAGTTATTGGCTCTGGGACATCTTTGTCTGGGTGCCATGAAAACTCTGGTTTGGGAGTGTCAACCTCTTTATCTGGAGCTTGGGAAAGGGAGATATCTGTCCCCTATTTTCATTTTGGATCAGCTTCCTTATGTCTTTGGCCCTATACACGTAGTCTCATCTTCCCACAATCTTATAGGGCCCTCCCACTTTTCAGTCAAGCCAGCACTGTATTGTTCTCTGGCTTTTCTCGGTGGCTGCGGAGGAGGATGGTTTCCCCCATGTTAAAACTTCGCACGCCAGTTCAGTGTTGGAGGTACTTTTTGGTGATGGAGTAGGCTTGGGTCATCCTGGCTAAGGCGGCCAGGCGAATGTCTCAGGCTGGGGAATCTTGGTTGGCTCTTGCTCCCACTACCAGTCTCCTGGGCAGCAGAGAGTTTGACCCAGTATGAGCTGGGTGGGGGTTGGTGTTGATGGCCTCATTCGTCGGGATGTGCCAGTTCCAGTGGCGGTGATTGTCGCCCACACTGAGTTGGAGGCTCTTCTTCAACTCCTGGTTTCTCCTAACAGTGGAGTTCACCTGCAGCTGATATGGGGGGGTTGTCCATGTCTATATCCCCCCATCCTTGGCAGGCCTTCTGTCAATGGTTACTGGTAAAGTGGGTACCGTTGGCCATCAGGATAGCCTGCGGGTATCCCCAGCGTTCCAAATTATGTTAAATGGTTTTCTGGCTGGATAGAGAAAATGCCTCTACCCACTAGGAAAATTGGTCTGTGACCACCAGCAGATATCGGTTCCCCTTGGTCCCATCAAGTTAGTAGCCAGGTGTGTCCAGGCCGTTTGCGGTCAGCGAGGCTTACGTGTAGGCTGGGGCACAGGGTAGGCTTTGCCTTGGCTGCATGCCTTGCAGCTGTTGACGTACTAGTGGATGTCGTGGCTCATCCTGTCCCAAATGTAGTATACCCCTATATAGTGCCGCGTCTCCTTTATTCCGGGATGTCCGGCTTGCGGGTGGTCGTGGTGGGGGCGACAGAGGTCTGTTCTCAAATTTCCGGGTATCCAGAGCCTCCATGATGTCTCAGGTTGACTGTTCTAGAACCAGACGACATTGTCTGGGAGTTCGAACTGCTGGGGGTGCTGCTGGAGGAGTCTGTGGATTTCAGGGTCTTGCTATTATTGGTGGTATGTTATTTGGTGCCTATTCAATTGCAATTGAAGAAGCACAGAGGTGTTACGTGGGGCTTCGGTCCAGAACTGGACTGAGGGATCATCCTCTCCCACTCCTCGTCTGCTTTAGCTTCTCCGTCGATGTCCGGTTGGCGTGATGGGATTTTGGAGGTCATTGATCTTGCCCGGGCAGTGTTGTACCTTGTAGTCGAACTCCATGGGGAACATCTCCCACCGCCTAAGCTTGGCCTTGGCATTGCGGGAGTCGCATAGCCATTGGAGGGCTTTGCTGTCAGTCCACAAGATGAAATGGTTGCCTTCTAGGTATTACCTATATTTTCTCACTTCCCAGACTATGGCGAGGCACTCTTGTTCATTAATAAGGTACCGTTCTTCTGTTGCGCTAAATCGTGTACTTGTATATGTGATTTCTTGTGTCTGGCCGTGGTGAGGACGACTCCTAGGCCATTCTGACAGGCATCCGTTTGCAGTACCAACAGACTCTTCCCTTGAGGTCAGTTGAGCTGCGTAATATAGTATTTAGAAACTGGTTTTAAAGCGAGGAAGGTGTTGCAGTGTTCTGGCCCCCACTGCCATGTCTCCTTCTCTAGCAGGGGATGTAAGTGGGCCAACTGGCTGGCAATTTTTGGCGCAAAATATCTCAGCCAGTTGCACAACCCGAGAAAGTGAAGTAAATGCTTCTTGTTCAATGGCTCACCTGCTTCCTCAGTGGGTCGTGTGGGGGCTGCTTGTGGGTAGTTCCTTTCTGGTGTAACCATGTGCCCCAGGTAATCAATTGTCATATTTACCGGAGTGGTTTTTCGATAACTCTCACCTAAGGCCGTGTAGTTCGAGCTGCTCCAGGACTCATTGGAGGTGGCCAGTGCTCTTCCCACAACTTGGAATAGATGATAAATAGCGGTATGTTAAAAGAGCATTTATGAACACATTTTATAGCATTTATTTTGTGGTTTTTAGCATTTTTATAGCATTTATTGTGTGATCTATAGTGATTTGTAGCATATATAAAAACTGGGAAAATAGCATTTAAAAACTTTTTTTTTTTTTGTGTTATCCTTGTTAAGTGTCTGCATTTTATTAGTGTATTTTCACTAAAAATAATTTTTATTGTTACATCGGCAATTTAAATTGATTTTGGCTTGTACAGGCTGCACATTTTTGCAAAAAAATATAAGCTACAAGTGGGGTACGGCTGATTTACGAGATATTGGCATTAAAAATAAATATTACCCCCAAAACATGTTTAGAAATTTGTCAAAATACACTACATTTTAATGTTTTAACTTAGTTTCTAATGAAGTCAAATAAAATAAGAACAAATTAATAACTTTTCACTCATACAATAATGTAACAAGTTGTCTTGAATGTGCACCACCTATTTAACAGAGTTTTCACTGCCTGTGTATGGGTTTTGAAGGGGGTAGGAAAGTGGAAAAAATAGTGAAAAGATGAGACAGTTAGTGCCACACCGCATTCAAGGGGCGGGGGAGGAGGGAGAATGGTGTTGAATGCGGGGGGGGGGGGGAAGAGTAGGACAAGGAAAAAGGGGCTGCTTGTTGTGATGGATGCAATCACAGGGTGTGGGGTGTTAGGAACAAGAGGGTGAGAATGAAGGCAGTGGCAGGGGAGAAAGAAAGAAAGAGTGAGAGGTTGGGAGCTGAATAGTGTGGGCGTGGCTAGACGGAAGATTGTCTCAAGAAGGGCAAAGAGGGGTGTATGGGTGTAGCTACAAGGGTGGATATTGGATGACAGAAGGCGGGTATGAGCCGTGACCTGGTGGTAGGGAGGGAATAGAGTGTGGGCTATCGTGGGGCAGGAGGAGGCGGGCTAAGTGTGGAATGTGGAAGGCAGCAGAGGGGTGTGAGTTTTGCCGGAGGGCGGCGGCGGCCTGGCGCATCTGCTGCCTCCTACCTCAGAAGTTTATTAATGAATGCACGAGCAAAATACACACATGGATCTGTGTTCTCATGCTAAAGACAGTTTACATACCTAATTTCTTATATTTTATTTCAAAAACAATATCGGCAGTGATAAAACTGCAAGGAAACGTAAACAGAGGTAGTTACTAAAAAATGTAGTTATTTCAGATATTTTTTCCCCGTTCATGAACTTTCATAAAATTTTGCAAATATTTAGCTAAAAACAGAAAATTTTGCATCTGTGTCACATTTATCGCAATTGCGAATTTGACGTACCTTCATTGATGATGTCATCTAAGTAGGCCAAGCAGGATTGGCCTACGTAGCCGGTGAGCACTTTGGCCGACATGAGTCTGTGGAAGGTGGTTGAGGGTTTTTTGTCTCTCCTTCCGGTTTGGTATTCACACATGTTTCTTGAGACTTTTATTATGCGCTAGATCAGTCGCGCTACTGGTGTTACTAGTTCCTCTTCTTACTAAATACTAGTGTCTGCCTTGCAGTCTGTATACTAGGAATTTATTCGGTCACACTAGGTCTGGCAACGTGCCTCTCAACAGTGGCCCTATGGGGCAAGGTTGACTTACCAGAGCTCGGCAGGGTGTTCTTCATTGGTGGCGTTACCATAGTGTAGGTGGTGTGTATGACGTCCTTGGCTCTGCTGGACATGGTGGAACGCAGGCTGCGGTAGTGGTCGGCATGATGGCGGCGGTTCCATTCGGTGCTGGCCCAGCTGCCGATGTGTGGGTTGGCTCTTCTGATACTTGTGTCGCTCCCGCTAATTAATACTTGAACTGCTGGATATATGTCCTATCCAGTTCGTACCGGGTTCGAGTGTAATACAGAAGTTCTGACGGGCGAGGCCGGTCTCGCTGCACTACAGGCGGCTTGGGTCCGCCCCCTAGGAGTGTCGACTTCTGACGTAACGAGGTTTGCTGCGCAGACCTGCTTCGCAACCCTGAACTCCACCTTCTTAACAGCACTTTGAGCTCCATGCCTGCTGTGGAATGGCATAGACTGTTAGCATACCAGCTTTCCTGTTGTTGACAAGCAATCGACAATCCCTGACTTTATAGTGTAATGCCGACTATGGCTGATGATGCGTTCCCTGACTACCTAACAGTGCAAGCGCCTCGAGATGTGGGTCGTAGACCGCCTTCCTGCCACTGCTGGGTGTAACCGCAAACGTAGGGCCTCCAATTTCCCACAGCTAATCTCTGCCAGCACCTTAGCTAGGCGCTCCGGAGAGAGACACAGTTGGAGTTGGCTGTCCCATCTCTGTGGGGTGTAACCTAGTGGTTGGGGCTCTAGCGTTCTGAGCACTAGGATGAACAGAATGGGTGGCCATTGAAAGATGAAGTGTGGGTTTTCACAGACAGACCCCTGAAGGGGGACTGATGTTCTATGCGAAGTTAACTCTCTGCCGATTGCTGACCACTCGTCGATCAACTGGGTGGAGATACTATAATCCATTCCCGATTGGAAGCGTCTTATGAAAATCAACCTTTGAAAAAACACTCTAGGCATAATATGTCAACCTGTTTTTTCAATAACCTGTATTCCACTAATATATAACACTGTGGTTAACTTTAGAGTACTGTATTATTGAATAAATGAAACCTTACCTTAATATCTTCTATAACTTGTAATATTTATTTCTTTTTAAATATGAATTAACAACAGCGAGAGCAGCGAACATGTTGGCAACGGCCGGTAAGAAATAGTTCACAGTTAAAATATAATTTTAACCTGGTTTTTTAGTGTACTATTTGTAAATTAAATGGTGCCTATTGAAATATTGAAATATTTAAGTACCCCCAATGGCAAAATATTTCATTTTTACAGTTTAAAATAACAGTGGAAAATATTGTGAGTAGGCCGTAATGGTACGGTGTTGTTTTATCGAGCAAGAAAGCAACTGTCTGCTGAGGGAGGCTTGTCACTCTCTTTGTATCTTTCACACCTTTCACACACTGACAGTTTGCTTCGCTAGTAAGGAAAATATTATATATGTTTTCAATTGTAGCATGTTTCATACTTATTACAGCAAAACAATGATTTTTTAATTTGTAATTTACAACTGAAAAAAGATTTTAATGTTTGAATACTTATTTTGATATATTTAGATACGATGGTGGGGCAGAAACAAAGTGAAGTTGGCAGACATGGCGAGCCATGACATGGTGTGTTGCTTTTTTACCAAACGAAGCATAAATTATACTTTCTCTGAAAATTACTTCAAATTACCACATCACGTTTGTAGACGTGTTTTTTACGATGTGATAAATCTTGTGTTTCCGCGGCAGTAATAAATATACTGTTGCGGTGTGTTTCGTTAACCATTGTGTGTGAAATAGCGCGACGTGGCTGCATGGTGAACGTTACACTGGATGTGTGTGTGTGTGTGAGTTCAAATATTTGATGTGAATTATTTATACGTTTTAAATGTGAACTGTTTTTATGACTAAGTTGTTTATTTACATCCACGCCTCTTTATTTATCACAACATTACCTTTGCCCTGGGTGTTTGAAACACAGTTGTGTAATGTGATTTACCACCAAGCCCAACGAAATAACCAAGCCTAGCCCCAATAAATTTCATTAAAGCTAATACATAGTAAGTAGCAATACATACAAATATGAGCAGAATAAAAGTTACGGTAGGCTTATTTGTGTGCATGTTCACCGTTATATTTTAAGTTTGTGTGACAAGAAATGAGATACATGAGTTGCATGCTTGATTTTAATGTCTCTTTTTTGTTGGACTGGTTATTCCTTCGTATTCGAACTGAGGCCGTCCTTTTAAAGAAATAACCCAACACATATCAATAACAAAAAGTTAAATACTATAGTTCATTACCTCGCAGTTGTAACAGTGTTAAACACAGTCACTGCAAAATATTAACGTGCATTACGTGTAATGTGCCATGTTGTGGGAAACAAATATGTTAATGTAACATACGTAAGCACTATTGTCAATTCAGGCATTTTTAAAACGTCATAAAGCTGGCGTAAATAATGTTATGGGCCTAAACTGTGAATATTCGTACAAAATGGTTTCTGAAAAGACCTACGACAGAATTATTTGGAAAGCTGTAAACAGTAAACAACACATTTGACAGGTATAAAAGAAGTAATCACATTTCAATGTTTATGTTTAGGTGTAGCGAAAGTATACGAACATATGTACACACACAATGGCATGTAAACATTGATTTTGACAGATGCTACATGGCAATGGGGACAAACTCATTGTTGAACCATTCTGTGAACAAATCAGCGGACATCCAGGCTTTTTTCTGGGGCTCAGAGTAGACAGGAAGTGCGTTTTCTGATATGTAGTTTAGAGTCCTAGGTTTCTTCGATTTCCATATGCACATTAGGCGCAGGCGATGAGTTCCGGCAGCATTACTGCAGGCTAAAATGGCTATTCTTTGTTTGTCCTTTTTGATCCATTCACATTTTTTCTTCTTTTGAAGCAAGAGATTTGTTTGGTAACATTAAAAAATTTATTCCAGATTCGTCAGCATTATAGCTTTGTTCTTTTTGTTGTATATTCCTTTAAAAAAAACCATCACATTACAGCATGCAGGTCTGCCGACAATTTTTCACCACAAACTTTCACTTGACGCATCCTGTATTTATTTTTTATTTTTTATTTTTATTTTTTTTCCAAACCATCCAGCACTAGCACTGAAACCTACACCCGCCTCACCCATCCTATTGAAAAGCATCTTAGCCTTCTCCTGAATCAGTGGGCCTGATAAAGCTACTCCTTTTTCACGTTGAGTAAACCATAAAAATGCAGTTTCATTTACTTTTTTGTGTTGTGCCGACTTCATAGTTTTTTTGTTTAGCATCTTTGGAGCGTGTTCTTCCAGTTCTTCATTTTCACCCAGTCTGACACAGTATAAATACAGACACCATATTCTGCTGCTACAATTCTCAAAATCTCCCCATTTTTTATTCTTTCTACTGCCTGGAATTTTTCCTCGATTGTTATAACATTTTGCTTCCGTTTGATCAACATTTCATTTCATGAGGTGTATGAAACAACACAAACGCCAAAGCTAGCTACTGTAATACCACAGATTGATAGTCTTCTGTAACACTGAGAAACACAACTGTAACACAACACTTTGCATAACAAACTGGTCAACGTCCAGCTGATCACGAGACGTCTTGGGTTGTTTGTCAACATCACATACCACTGTGACTCATACCCCCTGTCAGCGAGACGTGTGGATGGTGTGTGGAATGTCAGCGACTTTGACCTAACGCTTTCCCTCAAACTCTCAAAACAAAATTACTCATACGTATTTTTGGTTTTCAATAATCACACGACCATTTCGGTTAATCGTAACTTTGGTTAAAAGGATTTTGGTTAATGGAGGTTTTACTGTACATGAAATTAGTTCTTGACTCCCAAGACATTTTTAATTATGTATTGAAGATGTGCATCACTTTCTCAGTCTACAGTGATCATGTTTTTTTTTTTGGTGGGGTTACTGATTGTGTGAAAAAATGTTATCGTTGTTTTTATTGATTTAACATTGCTGTAAATAAACTAAACACGGACTTGTCCAAGTTTGGGTATGTACTCCTGCTTTTCATACACTACGATTAGGCCGCATTAGCCCATGAGCTAAATAGTGTCAGCGATGTCAGACATGTGGGAACATTTTGTATTGAATAAACGTGACACCACAAAAACTTTGTGTTTGTTTTGTGGTGTGGAAATATCACATGGAAAATCATATAATCAAAAATTCTGATTTGGGTTCGAGATTTGGAATTTCAGACAGTGATTTGAGGGTGGAATCAGATTCAAGGAGAAACTGGATTCATCCCATCCCTACTGATTAGTGTACCTTTACCACAGACGGCATGTTTAACTCCAGAAACAGCCACGTATGGATGAAAGTAAAGCCTTACGGGTTGCATATATAAAGCCACCATCACCACTTTGCTGTAAACATGTGGGCAGGCATTATCGATGACCATCTAATTTTCCCGTATTTTTTACCAGTGCAATTTACTGGTGCCAATTAGGTATTTCTCTAACGACTCTTACCCAAGTTGCTGAAGAGTTGCCTTTGGAAATCTGTTGGGCGATGTGGTTCCAACATGATAGCACTCCGATACACTTCCATAATGAGGTATGTGCTCACCTGGGATGTGAGGGCCAGTAGTTTGTCCCCCCTCGCTCACCTAACCTCTTGTGCTGGGGGTACATGAAAAGCCTCATGTACGAGACTGCTGTGGAGACGCAACAATATCTTGTGGCACGTATTCAAGTAGCAGCTGGAATCATCTGAGATATGCTGGAAATATTTTGAAGAGTTTGACATGAGATAATAGGCGGTGCAGAAATTTTATCGAAGTTGGTGCTGGCCATTTTGAGCAACCTTCAATATTAATGTTTCTTAAAATATTAAATATATTAAATGTTTGTTTATTTATTTCAGGGCTCTTTTTTTTTTTCTTTTTACTTATTTCCTATATTTTGTAATCTATACTGCATACATCGTCCTCCACATTTCAGACCCCCTAACATGTAAACAAAGCATTTCTGGACATGGGTTTGTGAACAAAATATGATCACATGGTATCCATCTACCGCCCACTGAGCCTTCTAACATCTATATATTTACATCCTGTATATACTTCTTTGCAAATATATACTTTTTATAGGTGTTTTGCGATATAGTGAGCACTCTTGAAATCAACCTGTGAAATGATTCACTGTCTTTAACTACATATATTTTAATGTAAGCAATGACTGCAATATTCACAGTCAAGTTGGTAGGGAACTACAAGAAGTAGTTCCATGTTTTATAACTTCTTACTACCCATATTTCCTGTGAGGCATTGCCTATCCCTACGGTACACCCACTGTCCACCTCTCAATACTTTCACCCTCTATGCCACACCACAGGGCTGTGCGAGATAAAGCAGTCAAGCAGGAGCTAGCCCTGGAGCGTAGGGAACTGGGTGCCAGCCAAGTGTATACTTGGAAGTGAGAGAAAGCTGCTCGGCAGAGGGATACTACCATTATTAACCAAGAGAATTTGTTAAGAGAGACCAATGTGCTTAATATTTACAGACTAGGTGCAAAATTAAGTGAACTCACTAAGCAGGAAAACTTTTTAAAATGGTTTTACTGTACTGAAGAGTAAGCACTTTAATTAATATAAAATAATATTTTCATTTTAGGTATTCTACTGTTTTCTGATACAAAGTTGAAATTTTTAGGCACTATCTTACATAAATGTTTAAAGTATAATTTTTTAGAAGAAATAATTACAATTTTACTGATAAATTAGTGCAACCTCATGAACACATACTTTATTATGTTATTACTGTCTGTTGAACCAGGAGTCATTTTTCACTGTACCTTGCTTGATATCCTGGCTATTTAAGGTACACAGCGTGAAAAGTACATTAGTCCCATGTTTACGTACCTATTAGGCATACTATTTAATAATACCGTGTACAAAATAAATTATTTACTGACTTATTCAATTAACAGAATACTTGAGTCATTTCTTGAAACCAACAAACTAACTCGAAAACGTAAATATGTTGTCACTAGCTATGGTGGTTCGGAAAATGGCAGACCACGTGCACACAAGCAACTAACATACGAATCAGCAGGTACGGTCAATGTTTCATTTCTGTTTAGAACACTTTTAAAAAGACACCTATAGTGAACTACGTTTAATGAAATACACAAATACAAAAATAATTAAATGCAGATATACTACTATTCCGACACGAGTAAAGACTCTCGCATAGATACACCATGATGAACAACTGCTCAATAGCATACACATGGTGGAGACGTTTTGCATTTTCTCCATATAACTTCAGTAAATTTTGAAAGTTCTCAAAAAGAAGTGTGGCCATGATGTATCGCTCTGCCACAGCTGTTCTTTAGGTGAAGAAAACAATCTTTATAAACAAACAACAAGTCCAATGACAGGCATTGAAAGACTGACAACTTCTGTTCAGTGTGTTCTATAACTGGTTGCCATTCCCAACTGTTTTATTTTTGTTATGATCACATAATATACTAGTTAGGATTCTGTTTAGTTTATTGGTGGAGTGGGGAACTATAGTTTAACGTCTTTCGTGAGGCGTAATTGTTTTGCGGTTCTTCTTATGAGAGAGTTGCGATTGAAGATAGTGGTGATTGGAACTCTTGTTGTTTTGATGATGCAGTGGAAAATTTTGTTTGTATGGAAATAGCATTCAATTTACTATAATTCATAAAGTTTTCACTTCACCAAAAGAACAAAATGCGATAAATGTGTCGCTGTTTGTACCAATGCAAGAAATTCTCAACTAGTATACTAAAAGGGCATTTATTTAGAACAAAATGCAATAAATACATCGCTGGTAATACCAATGTATGAAACACACTATGTAAACATGTTCAGCAAATTAAACTTTCCATGTAAAATTCATTAGGAATTCAATAAAATAAATTAGGGTAAAACTCGGTTTCTTTCAGTCCAAATACATTAAAAATATTCTAACAACAATTTAAGGAAACATTACGTATAAAACACACAATTCTAATGTTCACTGCGTAATTCCTCAACACATGCCAAACTTTGGATGATTACTTCACTAAAATCATTTGTCGGCCACTGATACAAAACTATTTATTTGCTGACTTATGCAATTAATAAAACACTTGAGTTACTTGAAACCGACCAATTTAAACTTCACAACGGAAATTCTTTTTCGCTCACGCTTCGCGATAGTCACAGAAAATGCTGAGTACTATTCTATATGAAGTACCGTTTACATGTACAAACTCAATACAGAAATTTGTAATTCAAAAAGTTTAAAATGACTGCTAAGCCAGAAGCGCGTGCCTATTTCGCTTTTACTAACACATCCTTCTTCACATGCCTTCATTATTTCGCATTTTGTGGCAATATCTATAGTTTTTAATTTACCGGTAGTGCTGGAACTCGTCATAATTGCGAACATGTACTACTCACCACTTACAGTACCAAGGCTGTGTCTCAACTCGAAAGTGTGCTCACTCTCTCTCTACACTCTCACTCTGGCACACTCTGGCTCACTCAAGCGAATTGAGACTTGTGACCTCTGTAAGCCTTTGTTCTTTGTCTGACAGAAATCATAATAAATAGTGGAAAATAAAATATTGCTGGTCTTCCACTTTTCTTGAAGAAATGTACAGTGTTTTATGAAATAGTAACTTATTTTAATTTGTTACATTTTTGCATGATTAAAAATGTAATTGTTATGTGCAAATCACAGTATTTAATAATATGCACACAATTAACCTAAGTTAAACTTGAACATAACAACATCATAATTTGTAATACTCCATTTCAGACGGATTATTGTTGTTATTACACATTTCACAATCACAATGATTAAGTTAAGTCGATAAAATATTTCTAAACAACAAAATATATGTCTGGATATTTGAGGTTAGACTTGAAAACAACATGGCTACCAGAAAGTGTGGAAGAGTGAGCACCAAGTGTACATCGTCGTTAACTCTCCCTTTCGCACTCTCTTTTCGGAGCTGGGATAGCAGAGAGGACTCTCTGTGATGTCAAGAGTGAGCGAGAGAGTACTCTTTCGGCGAATTGGGAAACTGCCTAAAATAGTTGCAACATATTACGTAGAAAATTTACTTGATATAAAATTTACAGCTGTATTTACAATTCTCGCTCGTAAAGTTTGAAACCAATACTACAGACATAACCTCGATATCAACAAAAATACCACTACAAGACCACAAGAGAAAAAACAGTTGTTCGTGAATGATGCCGAATACAAAACCTGACATAAAATTGTCAAGTTCAGGATGTGGGAAGTGAGGGAAGCATATCCATCCACACAAAGGTTCAAGCAGGGTCCTGACAGTGTTGCCAGATACAATAATTCCACCGTTGCCACATCTTCCACCCCCGAGACAACACATCCGATGCATACAAAAGTATTTTTAATAATTATTATTTAATTACATGCATTTCTGTTTAGCGTAGTGACTAAATATTTTTTACTGCTTTTGCACAGTAGGATGATGCTTCTAATCACTTGTATCTACGAGTGTGTGAGCAGATATACCACTCGTAAATACATGATATAATTACCATTATTTGCGTATGTAAATTGATGGTGCATTACAAAACTGTCGTAATTAATGGAAGTCTCATTAAGGCCCATACTCGTAGTTGCGAGTTTACAATAATACTTTAGTTAATTTAATCGTTTGCATTTGCACATTGATGTGGTGTAGAGACTGATGGCCATGGTATTGGCAGACCCATTGGTATGAGCACTGAAGCAATCCCCACCCCTAGTGAGTTTATTGCATAGTTAAGAAATTAAATTTAATAAGCCTTTAACTCATTGACTGCCATGGCAGCTATGGTAATAGGATTGCCCGAGGCCAAGTACAGTTTTTCTCTCAAACACATTGGTAGTACTGGAAAAAATGATTTTATATACATTTCATTTGGTTATCTATTTTATAATTGTAAAAATAAACAATAAAATGTGTCCCATATGTCTGATGTGGCTCTATTGTGTGATGACTTCATTACACGGCCGTGTCACCAATAATGCGCATGCTCTCTCAGCTCCGTTGTGGTTGTGTGTAAATCACAATTTCATGAAGTAGATACTGTGTCTCATATCATTCTCATAGTTTCATTCTGTTGACCAAGAGAGGCCATGAGAATTATGTCAAAAGATTCACACTGCAATGTAAAATCCCATTTGATGTCAGTTAGGAATGTCTGACACAGCCTGTTCTGAAATTGAGTGTGTCAGCTGTATCTGTCTGATGTGGCAGTCAAAGTGTAAAATGAATGGAAATGTAAGACATGGGGGGAGAATTCAACACACTTGTTATTGACACCATTTCAAGTTTAATTTTACATATTTACCTTAGTAATAACAATAATGAAACACGTGTGGATATACAGACAATTTTAGTTAGCCAACAAAATGAACAGTTAATAAGCACTCCTATGTTAGTTGATCTCCAAAATTCTTAGTTTACTCTGACTTTTGGTAACAGAATTTCTTACTTAATCATTTGAGTATACAGGACACTAGCACAACACTACTCTATCAGTTTTCCACACTTCACTTTTGTGTACAAATACAATTGTAATTTGGTTTGCTTTCAGGTGTGTTGAAGGACGAGAGGCCACGATACGTAAAAATCTTGATCCTTGAGAAACTTCCCGAGGATAACTACCAAGTTCTGAAGTATATTTTTCAGTTTCTGTCAAAGGTAAGTGTAGTTAAAGCTGACAGCCATTTTAGACCATAGGCTATCTAGAGTAAGTGTTACTCAGATGTGCAACATCTCTTTCTTTCTGTGCAGGTGATGGACCGCTGTGACCTGAACAAGATGACGTCCTCTAATCTGGCCGTCGTGTTTGGCCCTAACCTGGTGTGGGCACAAACGAGCCAGCTCTCTCTCTCTGCCATAGCACCTATAAATATGTTTACTGATTTTGTTCTCGTCCACCAGGACCAGATATTTATCATCTAGGTAGTGAGCGAGCATGTTAATTAGCGTGACCTTGAAGCAGAGGTGGGGCGTGGACAGACTGTGAGGTCCTCTGTGAGTGATATGTAAAGTAATTTTGCAGGAGTTGGTGCAGACAAAGAGCTGCCCCATCCCATTCGCTGCTGCAGTTATAAAGTGGATACCAAAGATTGAAAGAATGGAATCGAATTGTACATAGTCATACAATGAGTAATCATTAGTTTTTATTGCACACAAGATGTTAAAGAAATAATATTTATTAATTGTGACAAGAAAAAATGTAGTTAATAGATGTAGTGTTTGATCTTACAAATTATTTTGTATATAACAGACATTTTATACAGTATAGATTTACAAGTATCGTTTTGAGAGGATGGAAACAGAATTTGGTCTGCAAGTAACGAATACTTAAGATACCTGATTGCTATTAAATTTTAGCTGCTCGGCTGTATAACATGTATACTATAATGTAATTAAATTGGTTTTGAATATCTGTTTTGAGGTACAGTACGTTTTATCTGCGGTATAGTTATCATAGGTCATAACCATTTGTGTTTCAAGTGCAATGTAATGTAAGAAAGTTATACCTCCCTCCCACATGGCCCTTTCCTTTACAAGCTTAGCATCTTAATGCAAATACTATTTTGCTTGGTAAATGATCTTTGTATGAATGTGCCTGCTTTGTGTAGTGTTGGAGTGGCTTGGTGTACAGTTTTTTCAAAATTTGTTAGCAACACAGAAAATGCTATTTGGCTAACTGTTCAGTTGACAGTTGGTCACATTATTACAGTAATTGATGACTTCTGTGAAATGTGGACTGGTTTGTAAATTTATTGATTCAAAAGCAGTTATAGGTTGTTCTTAAGTCTGCTGTTATAGTATCAATTTCAAAAAATCAAAATGCTATCTAGTTAATTACAAAATTATTACATTTACAAGTTTAAGTTCTGTCATTGGATTGCTAGATATTTTGAAAGAGATTTTCTGTGGAATCCTTGTTTCAATAATAGTCAACATTAGTATGACTGATTTGTAAACTATTTTGTCAAACAAGAATGTCATTTCTAAAAGAGACTGTTGTAAAATGTTGGTGAAAATTTTTAATTTGTGTTCTGGGTTTTTGTCATGAAATACTGGTGTAGACTGCTGTAACTCGTTATTACCAGGTGCTTTTTTGATACAGACTGTTCCAGGTTAAGCTTATTTGAAAACCTGCTTATAATTTACTGTCCTGTCTGTTCTTTATCCCTCTGCAATCTGTAATTAATACGAGTGTAAATATGTTACATGGTGATGTACACTTTTATATGCATAAAGAAACAGAAGCAGAAAGAATTAAATTATTTTCCACTCATATAAACATAACACATTTAATACAAAGTTAAAACATAGATTTACTTCTCCTACCTCGTTGCTCGCTATACGGAAACGTGTCAGTAAACGTGTCCTTCAAGATATTCGTAGTTAGCAGCAGGGGTGTTCTTCAGATGATGATTCCAAAAGTTCTTGGTTAAACTGCATGTACTCTGTTGACGATGCTGCAAATGTAATTTTTGACAATTTTATTGGTTTCTTTTTAGAGTCGTTACATAGTCACACTGTGTGTAAAATGAAAATATTTGTTGGGTCAAGAATTTTTTTTTACCAGGGAAAATTTGTTTATTCGGTACCATATTTGAGGCTAATGAATATGTACAAACAAATGTCACTCATTTGTTATTACATACGTAGATGCATCATTCAACCGTATTACATACAGTATTTGGCATTTGGAAAATCAACATTTTAATTAATTCTGTACAGTATTTATGTAATGATTTTTAACTATGTATAATGAATGTTAAAGCTGAATTGCCACTATTCTTTTGCTTTTGTATTTGAGTATGGTTGAATTGTAGAAATGATTTTATGTAGTTTGCAATGTGTATGTGATGTGCTCTATGTCTTTGACTTCAACCAGATTATTAGTGTATTGGTGTAGTGTTATGGTTATTAAATGTGTGCCATGATGCACTGTGTTAAAAAAATGATTGGTGTCATGGAGCCAAGACCATATTCTGTTCTTGTTCATATTATTTGTAAAATAATATATTTTTAAACTTTGTAATGGTCATTAACATCTGGTAATATGGCTAAAATTGAAAGGCATATAAAAGTTGTGTTAACAGTTTAAACCAATTTTTACATTAATTTGTGTGTGTACCATAAGTTGTAATGACATAGTTGCTGTGTGACCATGAAACTGTCACATGGTTGGCCAAGAGGTTGTATAACATTCCAATTTGCTGGCTGGATGCATGTTGAAATTTTTTTGTATTTATCGTGTAGTGTGTCTTTTGACTCCTGTTGAAATATACAAATTATTTGTTATTTAACTGTACACATTTTGTTTTCATGGATATTAATTATTAGAGTTGTTTCAATACCATGTTTTCCGATACCAAAAACCGATAGTAATGCCCTTCACACAGAATTTTATGAAAAGCATTACTGTTAGCAATACATTAAAAAACATTTCTCCTAGACTCGTTTAAATAAAGAAAATAACATCTTGAAATACCGTATATAGTGCAAGCTGACATAAAACATTCAAACTAGGGATGGGAAATTCGATTCTGCGATACCTTGATACTCATCGATTCTACGATTTGAATCGAGAATCGAAAAATAAAGTTGATTCTTTGCAATCCCGATTAGTAACAGTGTCAAAACTTATTTTACGACGACACTTGAAAACTATGTGTTCCTGTGAAGCAATTGCAGGCATCCTTTGTCGACAGGACAATTGGAGATTCCCGTGACTAATGTGAACCTGAGTGTTACCTTGCCAGGCAGTTTACAGCTGTGCCGGTATCAATCGTTTCAGTTCATTCTCTCTCTCTCTCTCTCCTCTCCTCTCCTCTCCTCTCCTCTCCTCTCCTCTCCTCTCCTCTCCTCTCCTCTCCTCTCTCTCTCTCTCTCTCTCCTCTCTCTCTCTCTCTCGTGCGCGCTTCCCAGATAAACAATCTTGAGGCCGTGTTACAATTTGTTTCTAATTTCACTTTTTATTATTTTTTGTGTCTAGCATTTTGTACGGTTTAGTTGAAACAATACTGTATTATTTTGGTGTTATCATTATTTCAAAAATAAAAACTGATATGGCGGTGATATGGTAATTTGTTTGTCAACTTTGAAGTTGACAAAATGCAAATTACAAAAATACGTCGTAGATTTTGTAGACAAACAAGTCAGATGACCATTTTGTTAACAAAAAGTGCCAATTGGAACATGGCCTCATGATAAGTAACGAGCGAGTTATGGTGGAATATGTGCATAAACATGGAAAAAATGCAGCTGGTCAACAATTTGGCATCGACAATAAAAATGTACAGTATTGGTGCGGGGAAAAAATACGCTGTAAAATTGCTCAAAAAAAGTGCTTTGCAAGGCAAAAATGTCTAAATACCCGGAACTGGAATAATAGCCATTTCATCACGTGCGCACCACTAGGAATAATGGATTTTCTGTCACCACAGAAATGCTTGTGTTTTAAGTCTGAAAAATTGCAGCTAACTAAGACATTCCCGTAACAGAATTTGAGGGAGACGTTTGCTGGTGACTCAATTGTGCAATATTCTGGCGATCAGATTATCCAATTCTTAGCAGCTGTTCAGTAACACATATTAAATAATTTACTTGTATTCTCAGGTATATTCCCTGACAGTGCAGGACCTTAGATGTAATTTTATCATGGTCAGAAATGTTTTTACTAGGGATGTCAAAGTCGATTCCTCGATATCTTGATACCCTCTATTATTACAGGTATCGAAGAATCAAACAGTTAGTCGTTGAAAATCTTTGTCCACTTTCACATAATTTTTTGAGTTTATGTTGCACAGCAACAGGTCTTTGGTTTTCCAAATAGGTGGAACCTGTACCGAACTCGCATGCATTGACCGGAATTAACCATTCAGTGATAGTTTGACTATGAAATAATTAAGATAATACAGTAGAACCTCGCTTATCCACGATAATGCAGGGGAAGAGATAGTCGGATAATTGAAACTCGCGGTAAACAAGTCTTTTTATCTTGATGGCTGCCATGTGGCAGACGGCTATTATCAGTATTTGGCTGCCTCACTTGACGTATTTCACATCCAGTTACTAGCTGCTTGCATGACCAACCAGCTTAAAAATGATAGTTGCGGGAAATGTTAGGTGATGGGACCTGAAATATACTTCAATCAGCCAACATGCGATAAATGATAAAAGGTTATGTTAACATAATTTAAATTGGAATTTCATCAGAACCACAAAAATTGTTAGTGGATGCAATTTATTTGTTCTTATTTTTCTTTTTGTTTTAATGTGCAGCATATACACACCGAAATATGGTAATTTTTGTGTCAAAAGAAAGTAATAACCTGACTTTATTGTCTACAACCAATACTACAGCTATTGGCCAGATACCATACCAGATACAGATACATCGGGAAAAGGTGAAGTATCTGCCGATACAGATACTTGGTATTGTTACAACTCTATTAATTATAAACTCAATTATTGAAATTATAATTTACTAATTAATTTTTTATTATAGTGCTTGTGGTATCCTGAATTGTTTTGCTCCTTGTGTGTATCCGTGTTTATGGAATATAGGATAGTTAAACATTTAGAATAAAGTGTTTTCCTTTTTATTGCAGGCCAACCCAGTTGTCAGTTGTTTGAAACTGCTTCCATAGATTAAAAAACTTACACAGACAAAGCATGTATAGAGTCACCATAGTTTTTTCCAATTGTCATTTTTCTCAATCCAGTATCACAAAGCGCAGTTAACCTGGTGTTTGCTCACTCTTAGAATGTAAAGTTGCCTGTAAACACAGAAAGTTAGCCACTTTTTTTTATTATGCCAGCATCCCCTAGATGTCTCTAGATGTAAGCCCATTTTTCCCTAGTACCTACAGTGAAACAAAAAATTTTACATCTTATAAATGGAAATTTGAAGGTGTTCTAAAAGTATATTTTGCTACAGATCATCAGTAGTCTCAGCATCTTCACTATGCCATTGGGACGAGGTAACAGTTCCACTAAATTGTCTTCTTTAGTTTTGTCAGCCAGAGTGAAGCAGCGGTATGCCTGATCATGTTAGGGCTGGTTTTACCTCCTCCTGTTACACATCTGGTTAAGAATTACCTTTGGGTCAGCATGGAATTTCTTTTTACAACTTCGAGTTAACTTCTAATGGTGACTACCTTTCGGTTGTTGTTTCCCCTGGATGAACTGGTGGCTAGCTGTTGAACCCAAAGGGTGAAGAGAAATAAACATGTTTTCAGATTTGAAAGGCACGAAACAAATATGATACTGACAGGCATTTCCCGCTGTGATTTGGAGCAACCTCCATTTATACAGAAATTATCTTTTTACGTATCTGTATCATAGAGTACAATTATAATTTCTGATTAACAGGCAGACATGGAAGACTTGTAACAACTACAGGAGAACCTGGCAACAGAGTTTTAAAATACTAGTCGTAAAAGCTGTTTCCAAAATTGGGTGCCCGTAGGAATTGTGTGAACCCATCCATCTCTAGGGTCCCCATAGTGATATGTATGTATTTTGCTGGTGTGTACAAACACAAGGTAGTTGGACTTGTTCTTAATGATCAGTCATTATATGTTTTCATAGTTCTTGTATAATTTAATTGGAGGAAACAACATTCCATGGCTTGTGTATTTTCCAATGGCAGGGCTGTTGGGAAAATCTTTTCTTCCGAATGTCAGTTTTAGAATCAAATGCCTTTCACCAGAAACTCTTACAGCCAGTACAGGACATGAATTAACTGGCTTGTTAACAGTAGTACGAGAAACAACACAAGAACAAGTTTCCATTGTACGTATATCCTGTGGTGGGTTGTTCCCACTGTACTGACCACCTGATATTATGCTTGAATTAGTAGTGGTGCTTCATAGCTGTGTTTACGTATCTACTGCACAAGCTGCCTTACATTAGGCAAATGTCTGTTATTTCATGATTGGAATAAGCTTCCATGATTGTGCCTTGTGAAAAGAAATACCAACTTGGTCTTTACCAGTAGTATCAGCAGCGCTTAATGTCCAACAGAAGTAGGGTGTGATCAGTCCAATGAAGGGCAAAAAGTAGTTTAATGATAATTAAAACAGTGGCCCTTGAAGTCAGTGCATTCAAATTTATTTGATAATTTGTTGACTTTAATGCGGACAGGACATTGGGAAGTAATACTGTATGGCTGACTATCTACATATTGAATTACAGGTGCATGATGCAATATTAACGAATTTTTATGGTAATATTATTATAAATATGCAGGTTTCTCCAACATGTCGGTGATGCGCTCAAAAAGCTTTTATACTTAGGCTTCCACGGAAATTAAATACATTTGGTAAAAGTTTCATTCAAACAAACTATTTAAGTGCTCGGGTAGATTCTATCCTTCAAAGCTGGTTACGGCTAACAATTTTAAATTTAAGTTCTGCCACAAACATTGCATACAGGCATAAATTTTTATTGCTTCAAACACAAAAGTTGCAAGCTCCAAATAAGTTACGGTAACTTTGGTCAAGCAGCATAGAGCAATACAATACAATACAATACAATACAATACTGAAAATTAAAAGAAGATATTTCAGTACAGGATATTTAAAAGTCCATAAATGCAGGATGTATCCATTAAGATGCAACTTTAGATTGTCCAAATGATTTACAGAGTTTGCAAAGGCTACCCTAAAATGATTGAATTTGTCACTCAGACCTTCAGGGATGGATAGTTCCACGTGTGTATCCACTGTATGTATGTTCAAAAACACAAGCGCACCTAGTATCAGCTGCTGACAGGAGCAGGCTTGTTACTGGTAAAGGCCATATATCTGTTTTTAGTTGTATAACCCTCATCCAAGATTCTGTGGAGTTGCAAATTACCACTCTAATGTGTGGTTGCACCATCATCTTCCCCGATTCCCAACAAAATTTCACGATTCGTCGATCTTGGTTCCAAAGTGCTATTGGTTCATGATATATGACTTCATGGAAGTAGGCATATTTTTCATTATAGCTAGAACTAGATGTGGAATGTTTGATCAGTTTTAAGTGAAATATTGTACTATTTTTTCTGTGCGTATAATGTTGTTTTAATTTCCCAAGAAAACAATAGAACGTAGTTTTATCTGTTGGCGTATTTGCAAACTACATTTGTCGACGATGGCTGCTGATCTCGGATCGAGATTTTGAACCGCTAATTTTGGTGATTCGAAATGAACATTTTGATCTCCAGTCCAGCTCTGAACTAAAATGGTGCAGCAGTTTTCTGTGTTGATCTTAGATCCGATCTCGGATCGAGTTTCAAACCACGATGGTGCAACCGGGCATAAGAGATTAACTCCTGTACTTGGAGCAGAACACACACAAAACAAGTGTTGTCTGTGATAATAGCATTTTGCATATCTTTATGCATACAGGTAAATCAGCTTTCTCCACATTTGATATTGAGGATGTACCTGTGGAATTTTGAAGCACAGTCAACTCTGAATTCTACAACCTTTCATAATTCCTAGAAGAAGAAAAAAAGCTATTTTGTAAAAACGATTGTTATCTTGAAGGGGTTGTTATTGTAAAACCTTTTATTAATTAATAAAATTTTTCAATGTTTCTCCAAATTAGGTAGAGAGGTTCTCTATTCCAAGGGTTGTAGAAACAAGCGTTGACTGTACGCTATATGAGCAGAAACATTGTTATGTGCTTACAAATGGTTATTTTAATAACTCTCTACCTGCCTTGCTTTCTAATTATAAGCTATTCACAGTAAAGTGAGAACTTTCAAAAGCCTTCACATTGGGAATAATTGTCAATAAATATATTTTATTGTCGCCTTAGATGTTATCTTCTGAGTGTAGTGGAATATACACACTGTGTATATTACTTAAATGGCAATACTTGTTTAATAAGGTAGTTAAAGGATTTAAAAAAATGGCTGAAATAAAAAAAATTAACTAGGGCTTCAAAAGTGCTCACTTTACTGTGAACAGCCTACAAGTGAAAAAGTAGATAAAATCATTGGTTTGGTAGAAAACATGTGATAAAGATGACAAGGCAAGGAATGAGCCAGCCTTATATAATCCATTTACAGTTACTTCCAACTTTTCTGAAGCCCTGCTTAGGTCTACTTCCAGTATACTCCTCCACCGCATACAAAAACAGTTTAACAGAATCTAGAAAATTACACCAAGGGACAAAGCAATGCATTCGTGTGTACTCGGTGTAGTAATAGTATTTTGCATAAGAACAATTTCTCAGTAGGCATTACTAACACATCTAGCTTCTCCCTGATTTATTCTTATCAGTTGTAAATGAAATATTATAATTTACAAAGAACATATAAAATGCTTGTGATACATGGTGTATTAAGGAAACGACCAAACATGTCATACATGAGGTGATCTTTCAAAAAAGTGTGAAGAAACTGTGAATGTACTATAGCTTGTATACTTTGAGACATTGAATGTGCAAAATGGCAACAGTCGGAACTCTTAAAATTGAGGTACTCTTGGTGTATGTGCATCACGTGTTGGATGTGGTCACTAACAGTCATTCAGTTGTTTCAAAGAATCATCACCAATGATCACAATTTGGTGGGTCAGAATTTTTAGCTATCATGTTTCAGTGGAATTGCAACTAGGGTTATGTGTAGGAACCTTTATTCTTACGAAACAAAAACGAAAAAAAAAATGTTCTGAACGTTCGTAAAACTGAAACAAAAATAAAAAAAATTTCATTACAGCTCAGTCTTAATGAAAGTTTAACAAATTTCAACTAGTTATTAATTATGACAAATTCGTTGCAATACCAAACCAAAATAATTTAGGAACTGGAGTATTTGCTAAACGGGTTCTTGCCCAAATTAAAATTTCCATTTTATATACCTAGTTATATTAAGTAAAACAAACAAGATAATTTATGTAAATAATTTCCTTATGTAGTAAATTAATATTCACATAAATCAAGGATTTTCATTTTTGTTTCGGTATAGCATGTATTTGCACAACCCTAATTGCAACATACTAGTATGTTCATTGTTGGATATGGTGTTTTTTTTTTTTTAATATCTTAACTGCCAAGTATCATTGTACATAAATTGCACGTTAATTTTGCAGCAGCCAGAAAATTGTTCTAAAATTTTAGGGGTTATGCTGTTAGACCTATGAAGTGATATTTCTGGCACTAAAACGACAGTCTGTCTTCCTGTTGTCCAATATGTTAATGATGTATGTATGGTTGTAATCTGGCACAAAAATGCACTTTGTAATTCTGTAGCTATCCAAACTACACCAAGGCTTTGCTGTGTAAATGAATATTGATTTTGAATGAATGATGGAGTTATGTCTTGTGTGGTACTTTTTCTTGCACTTACGTATTCTGCAATTAAGTGAAATTGGACAAAGTTTTTGAAATATTGACAGTTTAAAAAAAAAAGACAAATAAATAACCAAAAACTAAATGGTATTTTATTGTGTTCCTACCAACCCTACTGTAGTGTGTGTGTGTATGTGCGCGTGCGTGCACACACATCTATAAATCGCATTTCCTGAAAGTATTGTAAGAAATTTGTAAAATCTTCTGTTTAGCAGTTTTTTTTTTAACAGAAAAAAAAAAGAAAAGAGGGACAGTAAACATGAAGTTTCCTGTGCTTCAAAATGTTACCATAAATTAGTCAAAGGTTCAAATTAGGAATGTCAAAAAAAGTATAAATATTTCTCTATTCCGATACCATAAACTGCGGTTATAAAATATTTAGTGGAAGAAAAAAAAATGCCTCGAGGACTGCTAAAACTTTCACATAAATTTTAACTAATATGAAGGAAAAAAAATCCCATTATGAGAAGGTAAAAAGGTGTTGAATGATTCCTCATTAAAATGTTTTGCGTAAAATTTTCAGGCAAAACCATTTGCTTTGAAATACAAGTGATAATAGGTGCACCTATTTTTAGCGCCGCATAATCTTGATAAAATTACGCTCGCCAAGCTCACATTTGCTCTAGGCTGACGTGTGAAGTTAGGCGAAGTGGGCGTTGCCGAGTGAGAGAGGGAGGTGATGTACTTTATCTTTTGCTAGACAACTTACCCTCTCATTGGCATGTGAGGGGAGGAAGAAAAGTGCACAGCTGAGAGAGATAAAGAAGGGTGAGATGGAGGATGCTAGGTCGCCACACTGGTTGCTATAGGTAACCACTGCCCCTCTCATTAGGCGTGTAGGGGAAGTAGCAAGCCAGACTCACGCTGCACTACGCCGCAGTGTTGACAGACATGTTGGAAGGATGACACTAGACAAAGCACTGTAGAGCAGTGATAAATGACGGTGCACATGACGTATTTCTAGACACGTGAAAAAGTAGGTGTAATTGTTTTTCAAATTTTTTTAATTTTTTTTTTTTTTTTTATGTGTTTTTGTCAAAAATAGCTGCATGAGAGTTACTCCAATTCTTAATGTGCTCTTTATAAAGACATACATAATTTGAGATATGTGACATCGAGCATAGCCCACGGCACTGCTCTGTCGGAACCTTCACCCATCGGTGCCATTGAGGACGAGAGGCCCGTCCTGCCTCCCGCTCAACTGACCGCCTATGATTGGAGCGCCATGACCGTAGATGCCTCCTACCACCAGACACCTTGTGCAACTCCCGCAGTCGAGGTCGAGACTCCTCTCCCCCGCCGCACTGCCTCGCCACAGGACCAGGACGTCAAGACCGTCGATATCCCCGGCTCTACGGCAAGACGCACCATCTGTAGCCAAGGTCGAGCACAATGATCCGCAGCTCCCTTGTTCTACCACAGCAGGTGCCGGGACCATTGATGCCTCACTACCCCTCAACTGGAGCAACACCCGCAGTGGAGGTTGAGAGTTCTCTTCATACCACTTGCTCATCGTGGGACCTCGACATCAAAATCGTCAATGCCCCCGACGACCCGGTTCCACAATGGGATGCGTTCGCAGGCAAGGTGGAACGCGGTCCCCTGCTGCAACTCCCTTGCCCTACACCAGCGGAGAAACGTCCTGCCCTACGGGTAGGAACCCGTGCAGTCGGGGTGATGGATCCTCATGTGTCACTCCCCCGCACTGCCTATATGTCCCTTGTAGCTGTGCCCTCACCATCAGTTCCGGCAGAAGCAGACGCCACGACCGAATGTGCTGAACCACGGCGCCAGATACCACCTTGTGCCGCCAAGACAGACTCAATGCCTGGCTGGTACCGAGAATCACCATGGCGACCTACGTCGAGGTACACATGGCCATACCCACTGCATGCTGTACTACGTCCCAGAGGATGGCCAGTTAAACCAAAACTCGGCGAACACAAGTGCAGTGCTTGAAGTTTTAATCGCAGACGTAGTTGTAAACCACTATAATAAACATTACAGGACTAGTTATAGATCCCTATCAAATAGTGACATTTAATCTAGCCGACCAGTCAAAGACGGTGAGATAGGCAGACACATTCACATTTAGGCTAGATTAAATATTGTGTATCCAGTAAAGTGTCTACCTAGCTGTCAAGCGGGGGAAGTGTAGGAACCGGTGAGGTAAATACAACAGACAGTTATTTAGACACTCAACTATGTGCAAACTGAACTCGTAACAGCAGTCATTACGCTGTACGTAGTTAAAGCCGGTGTAAACAGACGTTTTACACCTTACTGAAAACAAGGTTCCGTATTACTTATAGACGCTCACCACAGTGCCAGTAATAACTACCAATAGTGTATCACGTATACACACTCGCCACAGTGCTAGTGATACGTGAAGACAGACACTTCGATGAAATACATGTTAGACTTGGCCTACGATAAGAAAAGACTACTGCAAAGGAATTAGTAATTTGAGATTTTGGTAATGTTTCATGTGTAGGTACACCTTTAAATATTACCTTGAGTTTTTACAGTGTACTTGTGAAGATCACCTACAGGAAGAATGCAGTTTTGTAGGAGGGAATTTATGTAATGCAGTTGTATGTTTACATTTTTTTTTAGTGTATTTGGTTTGTTTGTAATATCTTGTGCACCAACTCCGTATCAAACCAAAGAACTCTGAGCCACAAAGCTCCCATGAACTCACTACAGTAACACCAGGTGTAAGATATTTTTAGCTTCAAAAATATTGCAGTGTTATGTATGTAAATTTGAAGTGACCAACGTGCGCCAATTGCCCGCGTTTCATGCATGTTTTTAAAGTGTACTCGCATTGTTCATTTAGCTGGTCAACCCAGGTGTTGAAGGGTCTGCGGTTGCCTATATATAACCCTGTCACACGTAACTGTTTAGCTTGCTGTGCGACCCAAGGTTCCCTGAAAGATTTTCCTTTTCTTTTTAACCACCACAGCAAGCTCCAGGATAGTTAATGGCATTTGCCCGCCTTCCGTGAGTAATGTTTGAACATACATATTTTATTCCCCTTCGTTTTTTGCATGCCGTCTTTTGCAAGTGCTTTTTATTTCAGGCTAATGTTGTATATTCTCTTGTAAATATTCACAGCACTATGCTGAGTGTTTATCGACTGCATGCAAAAATAAAGTAGGCCGGTGGGACACCCGATAAACCGCGGCACTCCTAACACAGTAATCTTTGCTACAGGGGGGAAACCCATTCGCAGCATCAGTGAGCATCACACCGCCAGGGCAAGGGTATTGGCGTAACTGGGAGGGGGGGGGGCCTACGGGTAGTTGAGCCCCTCGTAGAAAAATATTAGCCCCCTCTAGAATATATCTGACACACAAAATTCGAAAAATAGAAAGAAATAATATAAATGTCTAAAGGACTGAGAAGTCCTGTCCTGTGTCCTGTTGAAGGTTGAAAGGTATTTAATTACACATTAAATAAATGTTATTTTTTTTATATTTTAAATGAAGTCAAGACAAATTTGGCATGTCCATAAAATGAAGTTTGTGACGTGTCTAAAATTACGAGTTGTGTTTCTTACATCAAGGCAACGTCACAGGTAGTGGCATCTATCTGGAAGTGACATAACGAGACTGTGTAGTAACTATAATACCCTCGGTAGATCATGCACTAGTAGCATGGCATACCTGCTACATTAAGGTAAAGGAACTGCTATAATTGTTGCATTCTAAAATATTTGGGTTCCAGCTGTGTTTGACAGAAGAGTAAGTTACATATTGGAGTTCATTGCATGTATTTTACATCCATCAGCAGATACGTGACAATAATATTTAATTATGGTTCCTAAAGTGGTCGTACCACAATAATGGTGGTTTTGTGCTGAAGTAGGAGTGTTAGATGTGGTATTTATCAATAAAGAAGTTATACACTTGTGCATTTTGGCGGGATATATGGGATGATCCGACACCAGGCACAGGCACGCCGAACATAACGTTTTGTCAGCTATTGGCCGGGGGGGGGGGGGGGATAGAAGGCACAAAGACGTTATTTGTAAAGTGGAATGAAAGCAACCAAGGATAGCCTAGAATATTATGAACTACATTGTGTTAATAAAAGTACGCTTATCGGTTATCGGAATAGGGATATAAGGTCCGATTGCAGGCATAACAATAATAATTACAGACAATTGAAACAATACAAATTGCATCATATCTAAAAAACGAAGCATCTGACGGAAAAATGCACAGTGGAGAAAAAGTTTGCAAGAAAATTATAAACAAGATATCCGCCTACATAATTTCCGTATCTCGTACGGTTTGAAAGTTACCGTCGACCACGGCACATTTTACTTTGACATAACACTGACAAGTTACGTTCTGCATCATATCTCAAAAACAAAGCATCAGACAGAAAAAATGTACGGCAAAGAAAAGGTTGCCAACAAAATTATAAAAAAAGATATCCCCCTTCGTAATTTCTCTATCTCCTACGGTTTAAAAGTTATGGTTGAACACGGCACATTTTTCTTTGTCAAAACACTGAAACGTACCACATTTTGCGTTGTATCTCAATTATCAATTTATATTTCTAGATATCTGACTAAAGAAGATATTAGGCTAGTTTGATAGAGTAAAAATTATTTAATATACAGTAATAGGAATAATAATTTGAAATATTGGAATCAACAATATTCAGTTACAACAAACAAAATCCTACTTTAATTCTGACCAGCTAGACTTCTATACTAGTGCAGCACCTGGAGTCTCTGAAACAATTTCAATACTTTTGAAATCTCAATTTTTAACTATTCGTGAAGAATTTATAATTGTCCAGTGCTAAATGTCTTCTTTTCAATCAATGTGGACACCAATATATGACTGATCAAGCGATTACACACCACATAGCAATCTAAACTTGAGTAATATTTTACAGTATTTATGTCTGCTTTCGCCTTGGGCTAGATAAAATATAAACATGTAATGCCATAATGGTTGATTCATGGTTAATTGAATATATTTGAAATCTTTGATCTTGCTTCTTTCTGCTCATTGTGTTTTATTTCAGTACGTACGTGTACATAAATTTAAATAGCCATGGATATAATGAATATTCATGCGTGATTAAGTCACTAATTTTTTTTATTAATATGTTACTGCCTTATCAGTACAACCAGGGGAAATTGATGGAGACGATGCGGTTCTCGGCTCGCCTGCTGTAGTCGCTCTTATTGCTCCCCCGTTTCCGTGCCTGGCGCGGAAAATAACTGGAGGTATAAATCACTCTTAAGATGTAGAAGTAATGCTCCTGATGATATGCCAACTTTACTGTGAGTATGCGAGTTAATATTTAAAGTACATGCAAATTATATGCAAGTCTAGGCAGAGATAATTTTTTAATGTGTTCAGATTACTGCGAACGACCTTAAGGAAGTTTACTGTATTTTGTGTACCATTGATGACAGTTACTTGTTTTATTTTTTACAGAGAAGACTAGACACAATGCAAAATGAAGAAAATATCTGCAGACACTCGACAATATTTTAAGTCGCCTTTGCCTTCTACACAGGAAGCAGCTCTTTTGCAAGAGCTCGGACAGAGCTGCACACCTACAGATACTTATGGAAATTCAGAGTGTAACGATGCGTGTACATCACAAACCTCTACTTTGGTGGAGAACCTGGAAGACAAGGATACAGATGATTAAGGAACTTTATGAATCTGGCTCCGTGCAGCCTATGCTTGTGAGCTTCCTAAAAACACAAGATGGGGAAACAATTCCCGAGCATTTCATCGAAACACTATGAAACTTACCCTTGGCTCGAGTACAGTGTGAGTAGAGACAAAATGTTCTGTTTTGTGTGCAGAAAATTTTCCATTTCTTCTGATGTGCGATACCAATATGAGAAGTTCATCACAAGTGGCTTTAATAAATGGAAAAAGTTAACTGAGGCATTGAAGTCCCATGACAGTTCACAGAATCATAACAAATGCTTCGAAAAATATGTTGCTCATGAGCAAGACCGTTGCTGATTTATTAATAACACAAAAGAAACAACACACGAGTACGTGAAGTTGTGCAACTTTTATTTGTGTTTGGTTAGGCAAGGGCTCTCCATTCGAGGTCAAAGGGAAGGTACATAATCTGACAATAGAGGAAATTTCCTAGAGTTTTGTCATCTGTTTGCCAATATGATTCTTCATTTCAAAGTAAGTTGTACCAAAAAATCAGTTACACCAGCCCGAAGATACAAAATGAGCTCATTGAAACTACTGCCACAGTAATGAAAGAAGAAATCAGCAAGAGGATCCACAAGTCTGGTATGTTTTCAATCATCGTTGACGAGGCTCGATGTTTCGAAGAGTAGCAAATGTCTATAGTTTTGCGTTATCCTGAGAACCTTCATCCTCAAGAGATATTCATTGGTTTTGTGAATTTCTCTAAAGCTAGAGACTTTACCAGCCTTGCTGCTGCTATTACAGATGTCCTAAATGACCTTCATGTCGAGAGCATGGTAATGGTAGCACAGTTGTATGGTGGCGTGTCTGTGATAAGCGGCAAACATAATGGAGTTCAAGCTAAAATAAAAGAAGAGCACCCACAAGCAACTATATTCACTGCATGGCTCACAGAGTGAATCTCGTTATTACAGATGCATGTAGCCACATCCGAATGGTCATGGGATTCTTCAACATTATTGAATCTCTATACATTCATTACAGCAAGCCTAGCGCACACAGTAAATTTCTGGAAGTACAGAAACTCTGCAGTCTACGTACCACCAGGTGGAACTGCCGGTACAAAAACTGTCGTTATATCATTGCAAATTTCGAAGCTGTTGTTCAGGCTCTGTCTGAAGAATTAGAAGAAGGGAAAGGCAAAGATGTTATGACTGCAATGGGAATTCTTTCATCAATCAAAACACAGAATTTTATAGTGTGCTTGTTCACCATGGATTATGTTCTCTCTCTAATGAATGTACTTTCAAACTGTTTTCAAAAGGAAGAAGCAACCCTTGGAGCCTCTGCAAGACTGGTAAAATCAACTTTGGCAACACTTCAGGAACAAAGAGACAAATTTGATGATGTTTGGATACCAATAGAAAAATTTGCTGAAGAACACTATTTGACTCTTTCAGCACCAAAAAGCATCAAAGAAAAGAAAGCCAAATACCAGTCATACCTTACAGGACTACATAGTTGAAAGCACTTTGGAACAGACAGTAGATGGAGAAGTTTTAGACAAAGAATATTGGTGCTGCCATGTATATTATGCCGTTTTTGACTATAATGGTAAATATGGCGAAGCGGTTCTGTAATCTGGAATTTGCTGAGAGTGTTGACTGCTTTCAAAACCTTGACTTGGAGAGCAGTGAAATATTTTTTAATGCTTACAAAAATGAGCTTGGAATAAATTATAGTGAGCTAAAATCCGAAGTTAGTGTTTTTAAAAACTTCTTGAAGACCAAGAAAAGTGAATCAGAATGGGACCACATGTTCATAAGAAACAATGTTGATAAATCATACATGCCGAACCTATACAAGGGACTACATACAGCTCGCCATAATGATCCCTGAGTGTTCTGCCGGAGCAGAGAGAAGTTTTTCTGCCATGTGGAGGGTCAAGATATGGCTGCGCTCAACGACAGGACAGCAAAGGTTTTCTTCCCTCTCTCTCATCCACATTGAGGAAGCCCTACTGAAGGAGATTGGGGTGGAACCAGTTGTACAGGAGTTCGCAAAAAAAAAAAAAAAAGGCTTGTAAACTGGACTTCCAAAACCAGAAGACTATAATTAAACTATTAAAGGTGTATGCGCAGGAGTGATGAAAATGAAGATTGTTTGTTTTTCAATTTTTTTTGTATTTTGTTGTAGTCAATAGCCTACTACTTTCCTACATTGTAATTCTGAGGTAACTAGGATATATACCCTAATTTTTTTATTGTTCTTGTAGAATATCTTTGGTAAATTCTTCACTCAAAAAATTATCACTTAAAAAAGTATATATATTTCTACCAGCAGTATATTCAATGTTTAGGTATAAAAACTGCTTAAATGGCACCATTTTGCATCTTGAAATCAAAATTTTCCCCTATCCTCCACTTTATTTAGGACATCGGTCTTCCTCCCCCTCCCCACAAATACGGTGAGGTTAAAGGGAGAGATGGGGCTTTAGCCCCCTCTAGAATGCGATGCTAGTTACGCCCATGGTTGGGGTAGAGAAAGGAAGCCTGCCCGACACGAGAGAGACAAAGCTACAGTTTCCGCATCCCATATGTCTCGACTTCACCAGCCAGCTCGAGACCCCGCCGTGGCAGCCTAGACTTCTGACTATATAAGTCCATGCATGGCGGGGCTCCAAAAGTCATTCCTAATTCTTCTCTTGAGTTAACCCCAAGCACTACTTAGTGCTGGGTCCTCCAGCGAAACCTCGAGTCTTCAGTAGCCATCGTGGCTACCCTCTGCACGATGACAGTCATCAACACCCATCAAACACAAATATACCTTGCTACTTTAACTTTTTTTTTTTGTCTCTTCCAGACACCTGCATTAGACAGCTTTAGCTGAGTTGTTAAATATTTAGTTTTCTAGTTCACTTTCCCTCTAGCCTAGGACCAGGTCGCGTACACCTTGCTAACGTAGTTTTCCTTCCGTACTCCATCAGCTTGGTAGGACTATAGTCACTATATTTATTCATTCCTCAATAAATACAACTTTGTTCTGTATCCTAACGCTTTTATTTCTAGAGTAACGTCTACTTCACCCACTAGGAATACTTTACCACATTGTGAGCCGACACCGAATGCAAGCTGACCCGTAACTTTTAAAGCCTCAGGGGAAAAAAAATAACATGATGCCGAATGCAAGCCGACTTTTGAACGTCTCCCACATGCTCTATCAGCTGAGAGTACGTGGTGAGTTATTTGTGCCAAATTTTCACATTCACAAATGTGAATAGGTAGGAATGAGGAAGGAAGAAGGAGGAGGAAAGGGGCGGAAGTGGTGAAAATATGTCACAGCTAAGTGCCACAGCACGCGAATGTATGCATCTGCGTGTTACGGATCTATACGTTCTCCAAGAGGTCGAGAGAGAAGGGGGGGGGGGGGAGGTTTAGGAGCAAGAGGATGAGAATGCTTTGTTCAGCGCTCAGACACTGGCTGGCAGTGTTGTACGCAGAACGGTTGGGCAGGGCCAGGAGGAGAAAGGAATGGGATGACATGGGGAAGAGAGCAATTAAGAAGCAGAAGGGAGAGGCCAGCAGTAGGGAAAGGGAAATAATGAAGTTTGGTGATGAGCAAGAGCGCGGTGGGAAGCTGATGCGTAATGAAAAGGAATAAAGGAATGCAGTTGAGGTTGTTTACACCATGAAATCATGTCTCAAAATACTTAACCATTACATCTAATGATGTCACTTAAAATTTTATTTATTTATATTGTTACCTTATACCAAATGATGTACACTGCTGTGGTTTTTGATTTTTTAGTTGTAATATCAATTTGCAAGAAAAGCACTACAAATGTAAAAAAAAATTGTAATGATAATGAGTAATTATTCATTTTAATAATATAAATTTGTAAGAATAGCACTACTAATGTAAAAAAAATTGTAATGAGTTATAATTAATAATACGACACAGGAGTACCTCATTATTATATTTTTTCTATTGGTTCTCGGAAAGAGCATAGTGTGTGTAAAGCGTTTTAAGAGAGTCTTTGAATGGTTTATTTATGTAGACATTCAGGGTTGCAAAACAGATGTCAACTTGACATCGAAACAGGTATTAGTTAATCAGGTCAGTAGCATCATCCACAGTTCATCCACATTTTAGTGTACAGTAATGGTCACCATTGTCACAGTGAACAAAACACCATAGTTTAACTGACACATCACATCCATTTTCGCTTAAAGGAGCGACGCACAGTGTATAATCTTGACCGGTGACCAGCCAATACTCTACTAACTGTTTCACTAACGGACTTTGACAACAACAAACAGTCTGAACACCAGGCATAAATATTTGAATATTTTTAAGCAAGTATAAAGGGGGTGTAACCAGTCAACAATTGCACGTCAGTACATAAACACTGTTCAAGTCAACTTGAAAACTCATAGTTTCACTCTGACAAGTGCTTATCATTCATCATGTTTGTTTGGCAAGCTTGTGCTCCTGACTTGTCCCATCATCAGCATCGTACGTCTGACTTATCACCCACGTACTTGATCGCCCTGCATGCGGAGATAATTGGAGGGTAACCAATCCCCCCTTCGCACATGGTCACAACATTCATCACTGTGCACGCTGAGCTAATCAGTGGGTTCACAAGCTCCCCTTTGCACACTGTGTCATTTCCACGCGTGCGGAGATAATCGGAGGAAACTCAATTTCCCCTTCGCCTGTCGTCCGAACAGCCCAGATATCCAGTCAAGTAAGTGTTCCAGATAGCCATTCACCATTCGTACCGCCATTCTTGCCAAAACATGATGTAGTGCTCGACTACCACCTCGGCGACGATGCCGCACCAGGTGCCCCGGTGCCCCATGACGGGCGACCCTGCTGCCAAGGTCCACCAAGCAGCTATACAGGAGGAAGGTGCGCCCGCAATTCCCTCAGAAGGGTCTCTACAAGGGTCAAAAACCCTGATAATGCCCGGCGCACAGGCGCCCTCCAGGGACCGTCACAGCAGAAGTCCCAGCATCGTGGATACTGGGACTGCCTGCCCGGGTCGCTACCGGTGGCAGTAGGGATGGCGGTGCAGCAGCAGTAATTGCAGGAGTAGTGACAGAAGCAGCAAGAGTAGCAAGACACCCAGATCACCTAGCCTCTGATGCTCACGCAGAAGATGGCAGCCAGCACGGGCGTGCCTGACCTGCAGTGATGCCACAGTGTACCACACTGCAGCAGCTCGCAGACAGCCACAACAGCAACCGCACAAACAGTGTACCGGCCGGCTGAAAAGCCTATACACCTTGAGGCTCAGACACCGAGGCCATGGCCTGTCCCTGCGGTGCCTGAAGATGTGTGGCCTGTAAACGTTCTCGGCAGGAGGGGAGGGGGGGTTGACGCCGGACGGCATCCTGCCCTCTAGATTGTTTGTCACGTTGTGCGTCCACTGCTTCAACTAGCACACTGTACACCATGCAGTGCCATGTGCGGTATAAGTGCCGTGTGCCGTACAAGAACACACTGCATTACAGTGTAGTGTAGTAGCAAGTGTTCCCCCCACCCATCCAAGGGCGAGTGACCATTTTGCATCATCCAAATGCAATAGCAAGGGGAACTTTGTGTGTGTATTTTTGTACAGTTTCATGTAAGAGTTTATGTATTTTCAGTTATATTAATTTCTTGTGCAAACAGATAGCAGTGCAGGGCGAGCCGCATGCCACCTAATCCTCACCCACGCACGCTCGCTGGAACTAGTTGCAGTTCGGCTTCTCAAAGGGTTGGTCATGTTGTGTCATGTGCATGCTTTAGGTGACATCCAATTTTGGCATACTCGTCAAGTAGTTTACCATAGCAGTGTTAATTTCCAGAACAGTTTTGTTTTTGTGTCACCCGAAGTCACCACCCTTCTTCCCCAGTGCTTGCATTGCCTGGGAAAGCATAATTAATTTCACCGTAAGTTCAATTTGGCATTTCGCACCATTTTTCTGTGTAGCATATCTGGCGGGCAGCAGGCCAGAATCAACTTCAGCTTTCACCTAGTATGATGTAATCTTGTGCAAGAGTAATTACATGTGAGTTAGCAAACCTCATGTCTTTTATTTCGAGCACTGCCTTCAGGCGGTTTGGGGTCCGGGTCCCCTACAACCTGCTTACGTAAGTTCTACTTCAACCACTTAACCGGTATACTTAACCAGCAGTTGTCACAGTTTAAGGCGTGTGGGTCAGCCTAAATAGGCCCACAGTGTAATTCACTTGAACATCCCACACTCGTGGTACTTATCATTTTCACTGACAGACTGCGTACGACTGGGCAAATGGCCCGTTTTACCGAGATAATTTCCAGCATCACCAGCAGCAACAATTTGACACGATCTGTCGACGGTACCTGGTGTCTAGTCGGGTATCCAAATTCCTCAATATACCTCATAATGTTTCCACCGCCTCTCAAAATTACCTTTGATCATATCTCACTGGGCCAACAAGCTACAAATGACGTACCGAAACATGTGGCAAAATTACTACCAGTTTCCTACGACATTTCATTGCCATCAGTAATATGAACTATAAAGTGGGTCAGACTGTTTTCCTACTGATTCTTTTAGGAGTGTCAGTTTGCTCGGCCACAGGTATGACTAAATGAAAATAGTAGCATTACATTAATGATTAACAAACACACAATAATTGGTATAAAAATTACACCAGAGATGTTTAGCACAAGTCCTACAAGTACTTTTTTTTCTTCTTGAAAGGTTTGTCTTAAATTCATGCAAAAACACTTTCAACCTGAATAATTTTTTCAGCCCTTCACAGGGGTATCTTGAATTCAGGTTTAAATATTTTTCCCTCAAAAATATTTTTTTAGCAAGGGGTCATCTTAGATTCAGGGTCGTCTTCCTTTCGGGGTAATTAAATTATATATTTTTTATATACTGTAATCATTTTATTAATTGTAATCATATGCTGATTTAGATCACTATGACTTCACAAAAATAATTTAATTTTTTAAGGCAAACATTAAGATTAATAAGTAAACATAATGATGAGACCTCTGTGATAAGTGGAAGCAGGAGAATAAAAACACAGCATTAAAATAACTAACAGCACATTTATTAAAGAAAGTTGACATAAACATCACTTTTGTTCCAACATGTCTTTAAGTATTTGTATAGCTACCTCCATGTTGGCCCTCCGCTGAGAGAGCTCTGCTACGCGCCCCACCAGTGCCTTGAATACCTTTGTTTTTCCACTACGGTACTGAGCCACCATCTTGGAGTTCTCATTGAGCACCCTGCGGCATAGTGTCTCTAGCTCGTCTGCAGCCACAATCTGTGTCCAGCCCTTCTCGTGCACTATCTGTAAAACATTCGCCAAATTTGTATTCACAGACTGCGTGTGCACTTCACCACCTCTACAACTGCTTTATGGTTAAACAAACATTTCTGAAACCAACTTTTGAGGAAAAAAAAAATGGGGTAAGGCTGTGTTGGGGAGACAACTATCGGTTTTAAGCGAATATGTCAGTATTAGCGAGTAATATTTTCTTTAGGATATAGGGTGAAATTAATTTAACAAAATAAATACACTTGGCTTTTATACTGCCCATAAAATGTTCGCCTGTGTCCAAAATTGTTACCAGTTACAGTGCGACACCGACACAAGGTCATGCTCACATCACAGTGGTACACTCAATCAAACGAGACCATGTTTATGTCACTTATGTTGGTAGTCACTAAGTTATAATGTTGGAATGGATCACCCAGCAAACAGAGTTACTTCGCAGTTTTCATCATAAGTCTGTTGATTTTAGAGACTTATTCATGTCGAAGGTTCCTGCCCATAACTGCTTACAATTCCATGCAAACAATGCCCGCCACAATCGCAACAAAACTGGCAGCAAGCTATAAAAAGTAGTTGAATGTTTTTAATAGCTTGTTATAGAGCTGTGCCAATTCCAGTCACCTTTGCCAAATATGGCAGTGTTGACTGAATCAGCACTTCTACCGATGTATGAACTGCAGATAATTTCCCGCCCATCTGACAAACACAAAGTGCTGGGGGTAGTTTTAGATATTCTTCTGCATATATAATTGATTGATTGATAAGACTAAAAGTTTTCCACGTAACAAAGGGCTTTCACCACCAGTATACGAAAGCATTAGTGAAAAAAAAGCTCAACTTCCACTGTTTTTCCAACAAATTCTGTAGTTTTTGTCACAAGCAACAACCTGCTACCAGATAACAAACAACAACAAAAGTTGATGTGGGTGTAAGAAGAGAATGACCAACAATGAGAAGATAAACACATAATGGAAATTTTCTGTCTCAAAAAAATGTTATAACTTCGCCTTTCTTTTCTTAACGTAGTTCAATAGTTTAAGTTTATTTTTAACATAATTATCTAGATTAAGTTTATCAACTACACAATACAATACTCCATTATTTTCTGACCTATTGCACACACCCACACAGTGATGTCTAGCTAGAAATGAATTCTGTATGCACTGCTTGACAGCATGCATCAGTTTTTTATTTTGGTTCCTTGAAGAATTATCCATACATGTTACAGTGCACTTTAGTTTTAAATTTGGTTTATATTATAGTTTTTTTAAAATATATATTTTGTACATGTGAAGTTTTTCCCTATACAGAAAACATAGAAAGTGATCCCTTCAGATTCATTATAACAAGGTTCTACTATACATTACCATTTCATTAGTAACATTTTCATGTTAAAATTTAATTCTGTGATGGGTGATAATTTTGAATCTTCCTGTTTATTAAAACATTTTTTTATTCCAACCCAAACGTGTAGCAAAGCGCTGAAGCACAATCAGCCTACTTTTCGTTTTCTGAAATAATTAGGTGCAATACTATATATTTTGAAAGTAACATTAATCTTGATTTTTGCAGAACCAATTATAAAACCTGACGCGTGACATCCTATTGACTACGGAGGTACGTCACAGCCCAAGTGTTTTGGTGGGTGAGAGGGAAGACACATCACGGTGAGTTTCAACTCTATTTACAGCATGGAACAGGAGCCTGGCCAGTATAGAGAACTGGTCGCATGGCTTTCCGGCTGGGCACAAAGTCAGGGATGGCAAGCACACAATCTTACGTTTAGGAGGAACTACTCTCACTTGTATACCTACGCAACTGGTGGCCTGTGGAGGCCGCTGGACCTGCTGCGACACTGGAGGTGATGTGCTGGGGGTGGCAGCGGGACCTGGTGAGCAGGTGGTTGTCGGTGCTGGTGGTCTTCCGGATTGGCGCTATGTGCTGGTGTCCTCTAATTCAGGGGTTTGCTATACCATATGAGACTTCTTCAACACTTAGATAGGCTAGAAACAGGAGGTGAGTAATCCCTACGAGTTGGACTGGTAGTTCGAATAGATCTGGTATGGAGACTGGTGAGACTAATCTCTAAATGACATGCTACTTGAGCTCTCTCCTAGGGACTTAAGATTGTCACGGGCAGTTGGTTAGGGCGAAGCTCTTGTTGGTATTTAGAAATGGTAACAGCCTTTTTAACCCTTTTACGAATATCACTCCGACGGGAGTAGGGCATGAGGAAAAGATTCTCTACAACCAGTCCCGCAGAGGGAGCAGGTGACGTTTGATCCTATATAGGTGTACTTCCACGGACCAGGGCTGCCCCCTATCCCAGCATCCGGCACCAGAAGTGCGGTGGGTACTGAGCATCAGGTTTCACAATGGCTAATGACACAATACGTGGGTGAGTTCCCAAAAAAGGGTTAGGTACTCAGACCCAGGAAAATACTCCCTCCGGCACCAGAAGCACGGTGGACGGAGTACAACCTCAACTGATTGTCCAGCCCGAAGAGGATGAGTTCCTAGTGGTCGTGGCTCTACCATTCTATACACCAGGGTGCATGGAAAGGGTTGCTGCCTAATGTGTGTGTGTGTGTTTCCGATGTACGAGTTTCCTAAAGGGAAACTCGCAGCCCTACACTAAGATCGGCAAACAGGTGAGGCGTGACGCCCTTTGGGCAGTAGAGAACGTCACTACAGCAAGAGGGAGATTTTGTTTGGGTACTAGGTCAGCTGCACCCGATGGCACCTGTTTCTGGATTAAATCAGTCTTTATGGGGTACTGGTGCACGTCCAGTGTAGAGTACTGGCCTGGTAGCTTTTTGGCAGGGCCCAAAGTCGGGCTTGTTGAGAGTGATCTTGTGCTTTAACAGATTGGCCTTAAGCGGTATACCTGGGTGATGCATAACCTGTGGCGGCTGCCTAACTTGGGTCAACTCCGGGCGGCGAGAGTGTGAGTTAGATTGATTGATTGGCAGTGTCTTGAAGGTTGGTCATGTAGAAGGGTTTGGTTCTGCCGACTCTGATCCCCCGAAGTAGATGTTGGCGATTCCCGAAGACTGGTCCTGTCTGCTAATGGATGCTGCTAACAAGCGGTGCGTCTCCTTGCCCAATCGGATAGGGTCCTCGAAGAGGTTCTTGGTGATCTCTAGTGTGATCTGGAGACGGTGCAACACCTGGGCTTGATTCTTTGGGGAGAGCTGCATATCATAGTTATGAGGAGGGGGTAAGCTCCTGCAAACGCCCAAAGGTGGTTAGCACCTGTCTGACCTGTCAGATACCACTCCGATGGGAGTAGGGCATCTGGACAGAATAACTCTCTCATGTCCGTGAAGTGACTGCAGGTGGCATGTTGTACTACCTTGTGTACGACCACATGTAGCGTCTGCGACTTAAGTGGTCTCCCTATCTCAGCACTCGACGTCGAAATACGATGAGCACTGAGAGTCAGGCCTTGTCATTGACTGTCTCTGCACATGAGTGAGTGTCTCAGGAGGGAACAGTCTCCCCGCACTCACAGAACACAAACTCTGGCATCGAAACACGGTGGAGAAAGTGTGCTACTGAGCAGGCAAGGTGGCCTCAAGAGATTGAGTACATAGTGTCGGGGCTCTACCGTTCTGTACTCCGGGAAGCACCGAAAGGGTGGCCGTCCAACGTGCATGTGGTTACTCAAGGGTGTATTTGCCTCGTGTGAGTAATTTTCCCGGTCACTTACAATCCCTTGAACGGTGTGAGGTCTACTGGGAGAGGTATTACAACCACAGGAAAGGATACCCTCGAGTAGGTAAAACTCTTGCTTATTCCGTTTCATGAGATGTAAACAGAGTGGTGTCACACTACCTCCTAACATTGGCAAGAGTTTACGGAAGCTTAACGTACACTGAGCCAGGTGAAGGCAACCTGGGCCTAAGCTAACAATGTTAGGGTAGACAAGCACTATGAAAATAACAAACTGGTACTACCTACTTCCTATTTCCTATGCATGTTTTGCCCAGAAGGGGTCGCAGTGTTTGGGTGTGTAGATGACATTGGCAAAGGTTGACCTTCGGCACGAATGCGGAGAAGAATAAGACGGTTGAGAGAGACGGCTCTGGTAAACTGGTTGTGGTAGAGACCAAGGAGAGGTGTTTCCTTCTGCGTGAATGCGGTGAAGGAACGGAAGGAAGAGCTAGAAGCGAGCAGGCTGGTCAGATCCTCTGGCAAGGGCTGCGGTGGAGAAAATGAAGATTGGTCCTAAGCAGGCGAGCATCTCGCTATTTATACTCTGTCTATTCCTTCCCCTTCTGTCAGCTGGATAGGGGTAGTGCTGGAGAAGGGGTAGCTGTAGCATAGCTTCTTCAAGGTGTGACATCACCATCACCAGCTTGCAGAATCGAGATGCAGTAAATCGTACTGGTAGAGCCATCTAGTTGATGTGCTGTGGTACTCGGTGCCTTGGATACATAGCCTCAGCGGCCGGTGAATAATATAATCTTGGATCCCGTGATGCATGGTAACAATGAAAACTCAGTTGGAATCAAGTGGCAAAGTTTGCTCACTGATGAGTAGTGGAAGTCATAATATCATTGTTGGAAAGATGTCATACGTCGATTCGCCCCCTCTCCACTGTGACGGAGACTCGTCCTGGAGGAGTGAGTTAAGACAGAAGTTCTTTTGAAGGAATGTTGTACTGTCCCCTCAACAACAATATATTCTTCTCTCAGAAGTGGTGAAGGCTCCTCAGTTGTCAGGATGGGATGAGAAAGAAATTTCTTTGAGAGAATGTCACACTGTCCCATCAACAGCAAATTTTCTCTCCTGTTTGCTTCTGCAGTTGCCTCTGCTCTGTGTGTTGTTCTTGGCTGGCAATAAAAGAAGTAGGCTGGACTTGGAGAATTGCCAGGTGACGGGAGGTGCTGGTTGACTCTTTTATTTGCGTTTCTTTGAGTGCAGATCTGGCTAGACATCTCTCTCTCTCTCTCTCAGATACATATGAACTGATGTTCTCTCTCTCTCTCTCTTTCTCCTCTGCGTACAACAGTGCCAATGTTGCGTAAGGACTCGGAGGGGGTTTGGGTAAGGTGACGTCACAGAAAGAAACCTGAGATGGTTGTGCCGCAAGCCTTCTTTCATTAATGCATGCCGTCCTACAAAATAGCGTTACAGCTTGGGTACAGACAATAAAGAGATTTACACAATTGAACTTGTGGAAAGAAAATGCAAATACATGGTGGACGGCACACGGAATAGCATTTGACCATTGAGGAATAAAAATATGATTGCTATTGTTACAATAGATATTAAATAAAAAATAAAAATTGCCCAAAGCCCCACTCATTAGGTTTGTGTCAGCTTTCTGTCCTGCTTTGGCCTCCTGTTGCAGAACATAAAGTGTGGCATTTACCCGGGCCTCCTACGTGTCGCACAGCAGGGATGTAACTTGTGTAAGAATAAGCTAAGGGGTTTAGTCAAACTGAGCTCTTCGAGATTCAGCTGACTGCTAAGCTTGGCAAAACATGTTTTAGGGCATTGAAGTTAACTATCAACAAATGCGTCTGACACCACAAAACAGAATACAGAGATAGAACAAGAGTTCAATTTCAAATCAAAAACACTGGAAAATATTTACATTTTTCATTAATACCTGTATATGTTTGTTTGCTTTTAGGCTGTGTTTCTTGATGTGATGCTACACAATTCATGTGATGATTGGTAAAAGCTTTTGATTATATTTACATAATAATTTGGCTTGAGGCTTCTTGAAGTGATTCTACGCAAAGCAATAATAAATGGTTAGGAATGCAATATTAATTACATTATTTGAACTTGGCTTTAAAATTTGCTTTTAAATCTAGAAAAGGTGTCACTTGATTATACACAATGCAAAGAAAACTTTTATGTTTTTCTTGACGTGATTCTACATACAGCAAAGCATGTTGGAAGCTTTAAAGTTTTTTTCAAAAATATTGTCAACATACTCAGAAATTGTTAAGTTTCTGTCCATTTCCTGTTTACACATTTCGACATCTTCAAATGTTTTTACACATGTGACGGCTGTTTATCACTGACTTACAATACGTGGCACTGTTTCTAACATATCCAAAGTGTTCACGTAATATTTACAAATCGTAATTAACGGGCTATCACACACTGGCAAGTTACGTAATTAGAAATGTAAGAACAGCTGATACAGCTGCAAAAAGGCAGGTTGCCTTAAGAAACTTGCTTGATGCGAGCATTGCACTAGGGCAACCGCCAAACCACCGCCACCACCGCCGAACCCTCATATGCCACCGAATGGCCTGTGTGTCGTGAGACCAGGAGCCTAGACTCCCATAACTCACAGGGTGTTTGTAAAGACAAAATCACCCCGACACGGACTCAAATCATTGGGTAAGTCGGCGGGGCGCCGTGTAGCTGTGGTTTCTTGGGCACCGGACCCGTGTTAAGGCTGTTTAAGTTGTTGCCTATTTTTAAATTAAGTTACGTGTGGTTGTATTCGGCGGGGGAGTGAGGCTCCCCTCCAGCCTCGTGGCTGGAGTGAATGTTAGTGTCGTGACGTCTGTCTAATGTGTTGGTCTGTTGTTTGCAAGTGTGCTACCTAAACTCACATTTTTTGTATAGGTGCATCCCAAGTCTCCCGGGGGCAGCCCACACGGTACGTTTCATCGTTGCAATGTGTAATGTAGGAGAGAATTTAAAAATTCATACTCAATGTGTTTGCGCTGATGGCTCTTATTCAAAGATATCATCAACATTTACTTTTACTTATGGCACACTTCTGTTTTGGTGCTGATAGCACTTTTATTTATTTATTTATTTATTTACTTTTTATTTTTCTTTTTTTCCCCCTTTAATTTTGTTGAGCACTGAGGGTGCAAACCTGAAAGAAAGGTGGTCGTTATTGGTGCATATTCTAGGGGACCCTTGGTACCATAGTCCATTCGGATTTCTGGTAAAAGCAGGGCTCCCTCCTTGTGCCTTCTTGGTAGTCAGCTTCTCCCCGACCTGAAATAGACTATCAAGTCAATGCGTCATTGTGCGGACATGATAATATAAGTATTTTATTGTATTTTTGAATTTTTTTTTTACAATTTAATTTTTTTATTTATTTTCTTTGGGGAATTTTTTTATGATATTTTGATTTTGATTTTTTTGTTGTTTAAATATGGTTGTGTAATTTTTTTTAAATTTCGCATGCACGCACGTGCGTGCACACACACACACATATATCTCTGTGTGTGTGTGTGCACGTGTGTATGTATGTATGTATGTATGTGTGGTGTGTGTGTGTGTGTGTGTGTGTGTGTGTGTGTGTGTGTGTGTGTGTGTGTGTGTGTGTGTGTGTGTGTGGTGTGTGTGTGTATATATATATATATATAATATATATATATATATATATATATATATATATATATATATATATATATGAACACTATTCCCTGGGCCAGTGCGAGTGCCACTAGGCCTGATTCCCGAGTGGAGGTGGGGCAGGTCTCCTTGCCCGAGAATCCATGCAGTTGACCCCTGAAACAATGCACCTCTGCTTCCTTTTTGTTGTGTTTGTGTGTGTAAGAAGTTATGGTACGGTGTGCTTCAGTGAGTGTAGTGGATATATCGTGCACAGCTTGGGTGGTGCGGTCGGCATGCGCGCTCTACCGACGCATGCTTCCCGATTTGGGGGGGGGGGGGGGGTGAGTTGGCTGCCCAGACGCAGGCGCCGGGCCATCTTTCCCGGGCTGTGTGGTAGTTCTAACAAGAACTACCCACACTTGACTTGTTTATCCTTCATTGCACGAGCAGCTCTGGGAAGAGATACTCGTCCGGGTGTGCTAAGTTTTGCATTCTGCAGCTGTCGCCTCGCAGCTCACTGCTCTCCGAATGCCGGATTTTTTGATAGCGCCGTCATATTTATAGCCTCGCAGGGCCGTGTGCTGTGATTGGCCGGCTTTACTGGCCAACCAGCAGGCGGGCCCATTCATACTTTAGCAGTGTTCAGATAAGTTTAGGTTTTTTTGAATTTTCTTATGCCTACGGGATCATAGTTACCCAAGTTTTTAATAATTTTATTGTCATGCCCTTCTAAATTATTATACAGATTTTCATTTTTGTCTACAATTATTTCTTTAATGTATTTTGCGGAGAGCAGCTCATGGATAGTTTGATTGGGTGTGAATCTGTCTTGGTGAGTTATTACTCTCAAATATTTATTTTGTACAGTTTGCAAATCTTTTAATCTGAATTTTGCGGCACATTCCCATACCTCACATCCATATAGCATAGCTGGGAGTATTATTTGTTTATATATTAAAAGTTTTTTGCTTAGTGGGAAGTTATCTGCATTTAAAATGGGGTATAGCAGTTCAAGTTTGCCTAGTGCTGCATTTCTTGCGTTATTTATGTATGGCTACCAAATTAATCTATGGTCCAATGTTATGCCTAAATATTTAGCAGTTTTGACAAACGGGATATTTTTATTAAGCAGTGTTAGTTCTTTAGGTAATCTTGGTAACATTTTAGTGATTATTATTGTCTCGGATATTCCAGGGTTAATTTTAATTCTCCATTTGGTGTACCATTTTTCCAGAGTTGTAAGTTGTCTTTGTAGGGCTGCTAAGGCATATTTTACATTATAATGTTGTTTTATTATTGCAGTGTCATCTGCGTACATTTGAATATTAGCATTAGTTCTTGCATCTATTATAGGGATGTCAACCGTGTAAATACTGTATAGGAAAGGGGAGAGTGTTGATCCCTGTGGAACTCCTGCCGTAGCAAATTTTGTATTAGAGTCTGCTCCGTCTAGTGTTACGTAAAATCGTCTGTTATTTAAGTAGTGTGCTAGTAAATTTATGTATGTGGCTGGGAAATTATAGTTTATCAGTTTATATATTAATCCTGGTAGCCAGACTTTGTCAAAAGCTTTTTCTGCATCTAATAATGATATTATCGTGTATCTTTGTTCTTTATTATTAAATCCATCTGTTATATCCTCTACTATTTTAATTAGTGGGTAGATGGTGCCGTGGTGAGCTCTAAATCCATACTGATTATCTGGGATTATTTTGTTTACGTCTGCATGAAATTGTAATCTCTATAAAAGGGCTTTTTCGAAATTTTGCTCATGCTATTTAGTAAGCTTATAAGCCGTCTGTTTACTGGGATCCTTTCCAGGTTTTGGTATTGTAATTACTTTAGCATTCTTCCAGGCCTGTGGGAATCGACATAGTTTAAACATAGAATTATACATTTTTAATAAGAATTCTAGGGCGTTTACAGGTAATTTCTTTAATGCTTCGTATTTTATTCCGTCTGGTCCTCTGGATTTATTATTGGGGCACGTTTTTATTATTTTTAAAAGAACCTCTAAAGTGATAGGCTCGTATTCAGAGGTTTCTTTTATTTTTAGGTATTCATTTATGTCATTATTTACTGATTGTGTGAATTGCTTATCTTGTATATCTTTATTGGGGGAAAATTTATTCTCTAGGCTTTCTGCAATCATGTTGGCTTTATCTCTTTCATTATAAACAAATCCTTGGGGAGTTTCTATTGCTGGTGTGTTTATGTTTTCCCTGTTAGTGCTTTAGTTAATCGCCACATTTCTCTAGGATATTTAGCCGCATTTTTGGTGGCCTTGCTCCAGTCCTTAATTTTTAATTCTTCGAGCTTACTTTTAACTTGTGTTTTAAGCCTATTGTACTCTGTTTTATTTGCGGGATTTCTATTTCTTTGCCAGTTATTTCGCACCTGTCTTTTAAAGGCTATTAAGAAGTCTAAATCTGGGTAATTTACTCTTGTGTACTGACATTTTTCCAAATATTTAGTATTTTGTTTTAATGTTTCTGCTATCGTATCGGTGAATAGTTTTACTTGCACATTTAGTTCCAATTCATCATTAATTTCAGGTGGGGTTTCCATTTTATCTATCAGGTCTTTCTGAAATCCTTCCCAGTCTGTTACTGGACATTTTATAGTATGTTTATTATTAGATCTGTTTGTGTTTAGGGTTAATTTTACAAAGACTGGGAGGTGGTCTGAATTTAATTCATCTAGTACTTCTGATTCTATGTTTAAGTTGGGAATGTTAGTTAATACTATGTCTAATTTATCCGGTGTTTGGCCATTATTCGGTATGTGTGTCGGTTTAGGTGGTGGAAAGATTACATATTTGTTATTATCTGCATGTCTGCTTAATTTTCTGCCGTTTGTATTATTATTTAAACACTCCCATTCTATATTTTTACTGTTAAGATCTCCTGCGATTAAGAAGTGTTCTGTTTCGTGTCTTCAACATTTATTTTTGAGTTCGCGGAACAATATACTGCGGCCATTTAGATGTGAGTATGGTTGTTTTTAATTTTTATAGCTGTGGCTTCAATCTGCTGTAAGTCTGTAATGTTTACTGGGTGGTGATGGATATTATTTTTAATTATTATAGTTGTTCCGCCCCCTTTGAGGTTCCTGTCTGATCTATATACTTTATATCACGCAAATTTAAGTTTAACTTGGTTATCCAGTCTAGTTTCTGTAATAAATGCTATATCAATTCCATATATTATTAGTTGTTCTAGTTCATATATTTGCGATCTGATCCCGCAGGCATTCCAGTTTAATAGGTTTAGTGCGTGCTCTACTCTAGTGTTAGCCATTACTGTGGGAGAGATGCCAGTGCCGTTAACAACAGTAATTGCTTGTCCGCAAGGGTTTTCGCTGCCCTGATGGGGCCGAAATATGGTCGTAGGTGTGTTATGAGTTCGGTGAAGTGCGTGTCGCGCAAGATGTTCATAAGTTCCCGGATGTCGTTCATAGTGGCACCTAGGCCAGTGTGCGTGGCTGGTCTGGAGCTGGCAGTAGAGGTGGTCGTCTGTCTGGCTGCTGTGCTGGCCTGTTGACTTCCACTCTCGTTGCCCAAGGGCCGGTCCCAGCCAGTACAGCGTCCGGAGCACCCCGAGAAGGCACCGCTGGCGCAGCCCTGCTGTTTCCAGCCTGGCTGCCCTCAGCTACACCCTCCCTGGCCACAACTAGCACCGGCCGAGCCTGAACCATTACCTCAGGCCGTGTTTGTGTGCGCGGGTGTGTTCGCAGTTCTGGGAACTGACCTGTTGTTGAGTGTACTGCGGACGTGTGTTTATGTTCATGTTTGCTCGCCTAGCGTTTACTATTGCCTTGTATATTCTACAAGACTTGTCCGAAGCGTGATGACCCTCCTCCTTGCAGTTATTACACCGCAGGGGCTAGGTCTCTTTGTTCAGTGGGCATTTCAGGTGTTCATGCGGTCCCACAGAGTTGTGACACACTGTCTGCATGTTGCAATTTTTTTTCGTGTGGCCCCACTGACAGCAGTTGCAGCAGTGTGGCACATCTCCAGGACGTGGTTTGTATGGCTCTATCCGGACAGTAGTCCAGTAGAGTCACTTGACCCTGAGAAAGTCTTGCTTTGTGTTCTTTATTATAACTGACCAAGTGCTAGTGGAGATGTATTTGGGTTTCTCAGGGGTGTACGCAGGGGATTTTCATGTGAAGTTGCGAAGGTCGATGATTTCGAACACACAAGTAGTGATATCAGCCCTGAGGGCCTCAATATCGACATCGCTCTCGGGCAAGCCTTTAATGATGTCTGGGCCTTCTCATCACTGTGGGTGTGTGTGTAGTGGTCTATTTCTTTGAGAAGCACTTGGGCTTTCTCGTAATCTGTCCGTGTGCTGAACGTAAGTTTTAGTTCTTGCCTCCGAGTGAAAGTATTACGAAAGCTGACATTGCTATTGCAGAGCAGCTTAGCCACTGTTTTCAGTGACCTGCTGTCTGAAATTATTATAGGCACAGGCCTGCATCTCTGTATGTTTGATGGGTTTTGTGAAGAGGGGCAGCTCTCTTCCCTTCCCTCTGCACCCTCCTCTCCCAGGAATTCGAACCTGTTTTTTTGCTAAAAATTACTTCCCTTCCTCCGTCATTGGTGGGTGTTTTGCTATCTTTCTGGGGAAATAGAATCGGGCTTCTTCTCCTCAGGTCCCGGATGAGGAGAAGAAGCCCGACTTCCAGTGTCAGAGTATTGCAAGTGTTGGGACGAGACACTGTTTCGTCTGCTTCCCCCACCATCGGTTGACCCGCTGGTGGCGTTCACAAAGCCCACAGTGCTGTCGTCGCCTTCAGACAAGGACTGGCCGGCCTCGCTTACACTCATGTTTGGGGTAGCGATGTCCTCCAGTTGCCTGTCTTCTGTTGTGTTTGTGTTGTTGACTTTCCCGCTGTTCGGATGTGTGTCCGCGGCACTTCGTTCCGGGCTTGTACTTGATTTACTGGGTATAGGTAGCTTAGACTGTACTTGTGTAATTACTGTGTTCTCTTGTGTGTTGTGCAACATTTTGTCTGTGTTTGTACCTTCAGTTTGTCGGTCGACCTTAGTCATGTCTTCAGAAAGACAGAGTAAGGCTAGTGTTGCTTCTAAGATGTCGAGTCGCTAGCCGACTCGCCTACAACCTTACACCTCGATGGCTGACCAGCTCCCTTGAGGAGGGAGACATGCTAGGCTTTTGAGAGGATGTCCTCCCAGCACCGACGTTCGGTGCAAAGTGTTAACTGGTTAATTAGAAAAGGGAGATAGCATAAAGACAGATATCAGTCTTAAGTTTGTTAGTGTACGGCACTATCACTCACAGTTTTTGGCTTTTCTTCATCTTCAGTGGTCACCCTCGCTTACGTGGTGGTGCATACTGCGGGCTCGGCCAGATGAAACATACAGGTGACCTACAGGTACAGGTGACTCTCGGTACTGGCCTGGCACCAAACTGGCCTGGCAGACGCGGGGCGGCTGCACTCAATGTTGAAGGTTGGCCGTTGTGGAGTGTTTGTCCCCAGCAGTGGTTGAGGGCTGACCTCTAGGTGCTAGGGGAGGGGCTGCGGTTGCATTGTCGTGCTGATCACCGTTGTTCCCGGTTGTCTGGTGGCCCCATCGCGATCAGGGGGAATCTGTAGGCTATGTGGCCTCCCTTTGTCTCTTGACCCGGAATTGGGGCGGAAGCTGAGGTTAAGGCTATAACCTTCAGCTTGATAGCTGAAGGGCAACCCCCCTCTTCGTCCAAGTTTGGGAGCCTGGGTAGCTGACTGCATTGTTGGTGGGAGTGGTGGTTCTGCTGGTATCACCACTTCCTCAGATGCAGTTGCTGGAGTTGAGGTATGGGGACAGACCTCAGGCTCAACAGCAGGTTCATTGTGGATTCTCTTCTTCCCTCATTTGTCGGACTCAGTGACGGCTGTGAAAACGGCCGTTGCGTCGGGCAACACTGAAGTCTTGGAGTCCATCTGGTTTCTCCCTCATCTGGGAGATGTGGTCATGAAAACATCCATGGTTTAAGGTGAGGGAGAAGGGGAGATATGGTCATGAAAAAGTCCATGGTTTTAGGTGTGGGAGGGGGGGCGGTGGCGGCATTAGATCCTCTGGGTATGTGACGTTATCTGCCAACCAAAGTTCTAGCTGCTGCATGTCTCTGTGGTTGATACTACTAGTGCCATCCTTTGGTGTGCTATAGTACTAGGTGACCTTGAAGCATCATCTCGGTGGCTCGGCCGGTAAATGGTACAATTTTGTCAAGATATGAGCAAGCCTCTTTTACCATTGGGTAAACAGTACAAGTTATTGGCATCTAGAATATTGCCTTGTTTCAGGAATCATATGTGCATTTTAATGAGGTAACAGGACTTAATGGTACTGTGTATACCAAGGGTCAAACATCAGGCTGGAGTATTGAGGACTAACAAGAACATGGATGTGATGATGATGGCTAGTATTTCCAACACACATCATGTATGTGTGCAAGCAATTACGAGAACAACAAAATGCTGGATCATATCCTCATACTTTCAGTTTGGAGATGACATGCAAACAAATCTAGGTAGATGGGATGTTGTGATTGATGTGTTAAGGGAAAAAACTTTGGTAATCGGAACAGATGTTAATGAGAAGTTCAAGCTTGCATTCGCCAATCACAGACAAATCAGGCACGATAATCAGCTAATTCATTTTAACAAATGATTTGAACATTGCAAATGTGAAAGGTGAATTGCCAACCTTTGTTTCACAGGCGCATGGTAATGAAACGTATATTGACATCACTGTGGCAAATGGGAAGGCCAAAGACCATGTCGGCAACTGGAGAATACTGGAGGAAAGTGTGAGTGATCATAGACTTATAGTCTACGAAATTGGTCATGGAGGAAGAAAGGCCGACTTTGTGCTTGAAATTCGAAGAGAGGTACGATACGTACACCCGACAGCAGATTGGCCACAGTACAACAAGGCCCTGTTAGGTAAGCTGAGAAGATGCTCTGAACTGCAGTGGGACAAAGTGGGTGTAGAAGATAGAGTAGCTGCAGTAACTCAAATCATCGTGCAAACTGTGAGGAAAATCTCCAGAAGACAAGTCAAGGGCTTCCAAACATATCATGCTGGGATATGGGGTTGGAGAATGAAAGGAAGCAAGTGAGAAGAGACAGGAGACGACTTCGCACACTTAAGTGTGAGGAGAGAGAATTATTCGCTCAAGAGTACAAGCGAAAGAAACAAACTTACTTCAACAGGTTTGAGTCAGAAATGGTACAGTCATGAGCGGAATACGTTACACAAGTGGGTAATGAAGATCCCTTCCGTGTGGTCTACAAGCTTTCTGCTGGCAAAACAAAGAAGGCAATACCTCCTCCCAGTGGTGAGATTTGCACTGACCTCCAGAGGTCTATGGAAACTCTACTCCACGCACTCTTGCCTGATGACTCCCAGGAAAGTGAGAGATAGGAGCACGTCAGGAGAAGACAACAAATGGGCGAAAGTTAACTTCGGTTGCATATCAGTTAAAGAATGGAAAAGTTCAAGGTCATGATGGTCTGGGGGCAGAAATAATATAATGAAGTTTTTCAAGAATTAAAACAGGAACTCTTTGAAGATTTACAAGGACTGTCTCAATTATGGTGTGTTTCCAATCCCATGGAAAAAGGGAAGTCTGCGGATCCTGTGTGAGGAAAGCAAGAAGGATCCCGAAGCCCCAAAAGCTTACCGACCTCTTAACATTGCTTCCGGTACTTGCCAAAGTCTATGAAAAGTTAATGAACAAGAGACTCGTTATGGCTCTGAAAGCACAAGGAATCCTCAGGGAGAAACAATAATAGTTTCCGCAAAGGAATGTAAAGGGTGGAAGTTTCATCCACCACTTGCCAAGGCTGGATTGGAACAACAGAGTGTGACATCACGTCGTAAAGTTAGTGCATTAAGGAGTTCACATTAGGGCTCTTAACAAACTGGTTTAGCCTCAGAACAGTTGGTAATTAATTGTTCCTCATGCCGTACACCAACCAAGGAGGTGTAAAGAAACTGCTAAAATGCAAGCTCAAACACGTTATTGAGGAACTGATTACAATACCTCCTTCAGAGACTGCTAGTACTACCCTGTTATTTTCACGGACAATTAAGTTATCTGGTGAACAGCATCCAACATATCAGATAATTGAACAGTACAGAGATACTATCTTAGGCCTAGACAAGCACTGGATAAGAAACCCCAATGTTCGTTACTGACATATTTTAAGTGAGAAGTCTTACTTCAATTAATGGTTCCCAAGGAAGTGCATTCATTGTTAAATTTAGTTAAGACAGTAAAATAATTGCTACCTTGGGTCACCCTTGGTAAATAAGCTTAAGGTACACAGGCTTCAAGTTTACTACTGTAATGGCAGAATTGCGAGAAACATATGGGAGATGGGGAGCCTTAATATTTCTGAGGTGGCCGGCGCCGGTGTACAAGGTGGGTCTGGTGGCCTGTCTTATCTGCACAAAGTCAACAGCCACTGTCACAACCCTTTGCACTGACTGACCTGTTGTCCATGGTTTACCTGGGAGTTGGAAGTTTACCCGTAGTTTCCACTCTAGATGACTGGCAGGCTGCTAGTCGGCGGCGGACTCCTGTGGATGTGAAGTGCTGCAGGTGTTCCAATTGTCCAAGTTCATTGGGAGCTGGGTTGTCTGCACGTTTGCCCCGAACCAAGGGCAGGCAGGCCCAGAGGCGGCTCTTCTCCTTGTAGTATGGCCTCTACTATGGGGTGAGGCTTCCCAGGAAGCTTGATTAACAGCGGGAATAAAGGCTGTGAGACGGCTGAGGGGCGAGGCCTCTCAGTATTGCAGGCAGTTTTAACTCAGTTCTGTGGGGTGGAAGTACTGCTGAGGGCAGTATTAGAAAGGGGTAGGCAAGTTAAATTACCTTTGGAGGAGTATAATGCCTTTTCAACCTTCTCCGTACACCTCCATTCCAAGAGTACAGCATGAAGGGAGAGGAACAAAAACAGCCTCGCAGAAGGCAAGCAAGTGCCTTACTTCTCTACTGTGTACACCTGAATAGTTCACAGTCTACCAGAGAAGAGCGGTTACCTTGTGCTCCTATCGCCCGGCGCCTGGATGAGTGGTGGACAGAGCGTTATGCAATGCTACAAGCTGTTTGGCAGGAACTACCCAGGTGTGGTATCCACAGAGGGTCGATCATTCTAAGTTGATTCCAGCTCATTTCTGGTCCCAGCAGAAGTGGTGGCGGAGTATGGAATAACCCAGCCTGCTCGATTCACCTGGTGGATGAGTTTCTCGTGGTATAGGCTTATCTGAATTCTATCAGTTTGGCAGAGCTTGGGTGGCCACTTAATAGGAGTGTATCTAGCTTTGTTCCTTGTGGTCTTCCGGCTTCACTTCTTGCAGGTGTGCTTACTTAGGAATGATTCAGTAATTTCAAGAAAATTAGGTTACAGAGAACAGCTTGACTTCACGTGTTATTATTAGGTAAGGAATAGTAACACAGTGGCTCCGTACTACCTCCTAACTAATACAAATTGCGATGGAAGTTCAACCTAACGTAAACAGCCAGGTGAAGGCGACCTGGAGAAAAAACTAAAGGGGATGAACGCAATTACTCTTTTAGATAAAGTATTCAACAACTTGGACCTAACTAACACGGGATGTTCTGATGTTCTGAAGAAACGAATGAGGTTATCATCTACCAGAAGGTTAGTGTTGAAGTTGATGTCACAGTTTGGTGAGACAGGTTCCTGAAGGGAACTGACCTAGCCATTACAAATTTCTGGGGTCGATACCAGGCATGGCAAGGGAAGGAGCAGATATCTTCAGGAGCCTCTGGAGGGTCCAGTCTCCCCGAAGCAGAGGCGTCTGTGAGGCTGCTGCAGAAGTGAATTCTGATTGGCGATGCCTTCAGCTAGTAGAAATTCTGGCCGTTGCGAGCAGTGGAATCTACGGACGTACCAGCAGTCCTGCACCTCGATGGCTACCTTTGGCCCTATACGAGGGTGGTGGAGGGGCAGACACTGTCTTCAACTGGACGTGCCAGCCCTTTTATACTAATAGGTGTTCAGTGATGAAGGGTGCAAGGGGTGTAAGCCTCGGTTGTAGGGGTTGGGAATTCAGGGCTGCAGGGTGCTGGTAATATATGTGCTGCCTTCCAGTGACATGCTCTGGAATTACCGTGACCCTGACTGGATGGAACGGTAGCTTGTCTGACAATGCAATCTTGCATTGGCGTTGTTGCCGTGATGGCTTCTTGGAAATTCTGGGTGAACAGTACAAGCTAGGATCATGTGTCTGTATCGCTTTTGACAGTGGGCCATCGTACCCTGTAAGCACGTGTTCCTCCTCTTAAGTACTCAGTGGGTTACATGACCTGCCAAAGGCTTGAACACTGCACTCACGATAGGGCAATGTCGTTTGTAGAGTGCGCATCAAAGATGCAGAAATGTGTCACATGTCAATGTTTTGGTTGTTACTGTGTGTGGAAAATGAACAAGGTATTGTAATGTTTTTAAGATGCTGTCATCTGCAATTCTGTCAAACAGATGAATTCATGACAAGTTTTATAACAAGCCTTTGTACTGCTGGCTGCCCTTGCACCGTATTGTCGAAGAAATACAATGTGATGCCACAATTGCCTAGCACATTTGACAACAGTGGTACGAGTAACAGAATGGGCATCGTCATAGTGAGACTGGATTTTGGATACAAGTTAGAGTGCCCAAACTGTTGTATCAGATGCCATGTAGCACACCCATGAACAGGTTTTTGTCTCACAGTCCTATGAAAAGGCTACCCTTAAGGGCAAGCCATTGTCATCACCACTTAGAATGGCATCACATCAAAGCTGCATGGGGTGCAGAATGGAACAGTGTAAATGTCAGCAATCAATCCAGTTTCTGTCTCACTAATGATGATCTGTGCGAGAGCCTGGCAGCAACACAGTCATGGGATGGACACCCTGCTGCTGTGATGCGCCGCACAGCCCGTCAACATGGGGTCATGGTTTGGAGAACCATTGGCACCAACAGCACCTCAACTTTCGTATGCCTTACAAGAACATTAACGGTATGCCACTATATTGATGAGGTGTTGCACCATATGGCAATACTATATCAGCAAGGAGTCCCAAATGCATGTTTTCAACGTGATAACGCTAGGCCACACACACAGTTCAGATCAGCCTGAATACTTCGTAAGTAAGGTGTACAAATGCTTCCTTGGCAGTACAATCTCCTGATCTCTCACCAATTGAGTATCTGTAGGACTCGACTGACTGTTGTTTGACTCTGATCAAAAACTCATAGTACAATACCCAAGAACATTAGTCAGTCACTCATCAAAACAGTACCACATTAAGTTCAGCAATGTATCACCCAATATAAAATGGAGGTTTCACTACTTACTGATCAGTCTGTCTTAATGGTCTTTGAATCTTGTCTGTATGTGACAATTAAATCATTTGCTCAGCACCTCTTTGACAACATATACATACAATTTGGTCTGTTTATGAGTATCCCTTCAAGGCATGGTATTTATTGTCAGGCAGTTTATTAGCCACAAACAAAAATATGTTAATATTAATTACAGTTTTCTTTGCATATATTAACAACTTGCTGGATGTGCAGCATGTGAAAGCACAAACCTGTGTGGGAGAGAGAGGGTTGCCGCTGATGACTTCTTGCAGGAGCTTGCGAGCCGTCACCAAGTTAACCTTCCCGCTCTGCAGCAAGTCGACCATCTCTCCAAGGTCTGCTGAACTTATACCGCTGCAACACGACATGTATGGAGGAAACAGTATTAAAAATCTAAACGTGGCGAAATAAATCTCTCCAAGCTGTTCAGAAACAATCTACCACATCACATTTTAAAAATTACAAGGAAAATTGTTTAAAAATGTGCTTGCTAACCCACAGTGATAAAACATAGGTGGTGTAATGCAGCTGCTGTTAATTGGTATGTCAAAATTTAAAAAAAAATTAGACCAAAATTTGTTTGGCAATAACAGTTGGCATGAAGCAGCAGGGGTGGCAGCCGGATGCCTCCAGCTCTTACCCCATATTGGTAAGGCTTTGCACAATACATGGTGATGCTTTGTCATCTACTCAAGCCAATCTCCTAAACTACCCACCACGATAGCTTTCCTGTTCCAATCCCATGCACATAGCAACAGAAGGAGCCAATAATAGTGTAAGTTACACATACGCCTTTCACACCAAACAGCACCCTTCCTTAGTCTAATCACTGTAGCATTCTCATTCTGCTTATAATTGTATTAATGTTTCAGATTTCTATTTTGTGCTTTGGATTACTCTTACGTTGTAATAGTTTTACTAACTATACCTATACCACTGTACTCTTGTATCAAAATATATGACCATTAATGAAGCATCTGCATGTTTATATAAAAGTACTTCCATTCCATCACTACTTTACCCACATGTGTGCCATTTAAGTACTGAAATGTGTTTCAAAAATTACTGTTTGTATGATGTGTGCATGGTTCCACTTCTATTTGTTCATAATTTAAGAAACAGAAAAGACCATATAGTGTCCTTATAAAATCCCCTCCCTTCCCCTCAACATGTTTGTGTTTTAATGCCTGTCTTCAATGCAGAGGTGTTGAACTGTGCCTAATTTAAAGATCATGTTCCAGAATGCAGAGAAGCAAGAAATAAAATGAGCCTATATTAATAGTGGTAAATTTGATGTGTGTTGCTTAGACTAGTCAATGTAACTTTGGCGTGCGCTAGGTGAGACACACTCTGGTACACAATTATTGATTCTGAGTGAACTTTCTGCCAGAGACTAACACTGGTCGAGTTGGTAGACAACTCAGCACAAAATCAGCTGTGGGTGGTACGGCAATATGTCTGACTACAACCTTTGCCTGTTGAGGTAGGGCTGACTTACCAGGGTACTCAAACACCGGTTCCCCGGGCTCTTGTGTTGAGGCAGGTCGACTGGGACCAGCAGTTGGCTCAGTGGTGCTGGCTGACGAGTTTCAGTACAGAGAGGTACAGTATTTCTTGCTCCACGTAACAGCTACACTGCTTCCGAAGTAGGAGTTGGAAATGCCCAACCTGGTGTCACTCCCAGTGACTAGGGCACGAACTGCAAGATGCCTTTCGATGCCAAGCCTAGTGTGCATAGGGAAGTAAATAGGGATACTGGCTGAAGAGGAAGACCTCTCCAGGTGACGGGCAGCTTGAGCTCGTTCCTGTGGGGTGTGTCTACCGAGTGCAGAGGGGTTATCTGTGCACACTTGCTTAGCACACTTGCTTCTCCTTTTTCTCCTCTCTTCGAGCACCGTGCCTCTCCCCAAATGGCATAGAAGCAGTATCAATACTTAACTTACTCTCAGTCGGGCGCAAGCAGTTGACGGTACCTTAAGTAAGTGTAGAGCCCAACAGAAGTTGAATGCGTGAACCCGGTGCTCCTACGGTTCTGCACCTTGGCGCACAAACCTAGAGCGATGGGTTGTGTGGGCCATCTTCCTACTACTGTTGGGGTGTGGTCCAGCAACAGTCGGGCCTCCAGTCCCAGGCAAAAGAGGACCCCTTCCAGCACTGGTGGCGCTCCAACAGCGATACAACGTGTGCTGGCTGTCCTGCTCCTGTTGGATGAGTACCTAGTGGTTGGGGCTCTACCTTTCTGTACACTGTGGTGCACAGAACAGGTGGCAATTGAAAGTGGTGTGCGTTGCCGATGTACAGATTCCTGAAGAGGATCTGCAGTCCTACACTATGGTTCGTACAGTTATAATACCCAGTCTCCTGCTTGCTTCGTCTAAGGGTTGAGTACCTAGTTGTCGGAAAGTTATTACCTCTAAACAGATTCACTCTCGGGAGAGGATTAAAATGTTTTAATTACGAATAATAAATACTTACTACTAAGCAAAGTGCGAACAGAAGTAAGCTAAGAGCTGGGAGTGATTCTGTTGCACTTGTGAATAACGTGTCTGGTTTGACCCTTCCTTGGGATACGTAGATACTATGTGAGTAGTGTGAAAAAGTTGGGTCTGGAACATAAGGAAATACCACGTGTCTGTAACTGTCCCTCCACGGGAAACAATCCTGTAGCCATCTATGGTTGTGGTTCCTGGCATAATATTAACACGTTAGGATGAGTCGCAGTCATTTGGTATAACTCATATAAGCGGCATACGTCAAAGTTTTCCATTCTTAGCAATGCTAACAGATCAAAAAGCAACAAGTTGTTCTGTTTGTGTATTCCATTTCAACTTGATAATCTAAAGAGGATCTTCATGCCGGCTAAAAATGTCTGCACAGTGTGCACACACCTCTATAACCCTTCTTTTTACACTGGGAAACTGTGAGTAGGTACCCTTCTGGGGTATTATTTTAAAGACGTCCGACTACTGAAATAAAGTAATGTTCCAGTAGTAAATCCTTTAATTTTTCACAATATGCCACTGAAAAGTGACTTTGTGTTCACCAAATATTTGTGGCCTTCTATGTAAAACTTTTTTATTTAAGCCAATTCTGTTACTTTAATTTCATTCCTTTATTCTAAAGAAAATATTGTGGCAGGGGTGGCAAATGGTGATAGAAATAAATAAGTGAAAGAATGAAGGAACTAGAAAATAATAATAAACACAGGGAACTAGAAAGGAGAGAAAAGGGAATAAAATAAAGTGATAAAGAAGGACTATATCTCTATCATTCCTTCATTCACAGCAAACCAAAAGGGGAGGGGGGTTTAGAGCACAAACAATACAAAGCAACAACCTAAACTTCGACAACTCGTGGAGGTGGGAGATGCAGGGAAACACACTGCGACTAAACCCCTAAACTCACTATCAAGAGGCAAACATCTTAATGTTGAGACACTCTCTCTCAACTCAACAAGTAAACAACAGCTCATCTTTAGCGGCAACTAAACTCTTATAAAACACTGTAGAACTGCAAACGTCTCCATCCTATATCTCCGACCTATATTCACAAAAAAATAGAGGCGTCCACCACAAGGCTATAAAAAATAGAGGCGTCTACCACAAGGCTATAAAAAATGGGCAGCCTTGAAGCCCTTTACTTTCAAACTAAAACATTACACTTATAATACTTAGGTAGAGAAGTAACACTCAGCAATCTATGCAAGAAGGTAGTATGCGATCTTAGGGCAGGTCACCGTCAAGATAATTACAAATTAAATAGTTAAAATAAATAATAATATAAGTAATAGAATAAATAATAATCACTCTCAAATTAAACAAAATGTTTCATTAATAATAAAAATGGTACCCGTCTCAAGGTTACTAGAATACACGTGCTTATGATTACCAATACCACCAGATTCAAAGAAGGGGGTGGGGGTTATCTATCATTGAGAAATGAAAAGAGTAGATTTTCAGAAAAACTTTAAATATAATAAATCCAAATAAATAAAATTTTATATCAAACATGAGTACAACCAGGCTGACTGATGGGCGTTCTTCTTCTGCCCCTCTAGCTGATGCTGTAGCCTCTTCTGGTTCTGGCGTGGGAGACACGTCCATGGTCCTGGACCGCAGGCATGGGAGAGACTACACCTCAGTTTCTGCGACGCCCACACATGCTGCCTTAACGCTCCTGCCATGTCGGTACCAGGTATTGCCATGGAGGCCACCAACGAAGTTTGCTTGGCCTACCCCACCACACGTCGCCGTGTATTGAATAAAAATCAGCTCCCAAGTGTTGAAATTTATTCCGTGTGCCAGTCAGTGTGTTTGCTATTCCCTCAGATTTGTATGAATCATATTGTCAGTAACCAAGCCTTATCGTTGTGATGTAGGTCGGCACACAATAATCAGAAGGCCACGTGTTATCACCGACACCAGATCCCCCTCGCAACACTCACACTACACTCTAAATCGCCGCATGCTGCTTCAACCCGCCAGCTGCAAAAGAGAAGAAACTGAGAGAGGAGGAAGACAGCCTTGTGTGTGACACCGAGAGAGATGATTTCATCTAGCCAACTCCATAGCTGCAAGACTAGGTTCAAGCCAGCACCAGCCTCAGGCCGCCTGCCCACAAGTCTGCGAGTAGTGAAAGTGAGCCGCACCCAGTACAGAGCCGGTGCCCATACAGAAACCCAGCGAGAGGGAAATAAATTGCTGATGTGGGGACAGTTCTACTTTCCTGCATAAGAATTTTTTTCTCTTCCCAACTCATTGCCCAGATGAGTCTACGTGGAAATGGGAGAGGGGGTCTATTGATGCATGACGTCTTCTACAATATTAATAAACGACTGTAACTCATCAGTGCAACTTCTTCCCTGGCAGTTTGTCTACCGAGTTACGATACCGCCACTGCCTACAAGAATGTTGAATCTGGCTAGGATGGACGTGCCAATAATAATTTATTATTTCACCCGATGAGCCACCAAGACCACGCAAGAGGTCCGGGGCAAGTACAGCAGTGTGCTGCAAGATGCCGCCACATGCAAGATGCCTAGATCCCATCGCTCTCCACTATGCCGCACGCACACATGATTTAGACGCTGGGCTTCTGCTACAGTCCTCGATCGCCTCTCCCTGAGCTCTCATCGCTCCATCTATTGGTGCAGAGGCTCAAACCTCTCCTAGTAGTTCACCGCTTACCTCGTGGAGCCGAAGATCCTCTCGAACACGACCTAAGGTAGAACCAGCAGCGTTGACAGCTTCACACTAAAACACGTTCAGTCCCTTACAGACAACCTAAGAGTAGAGCTCGCCTTGAGGTTTAATAATACGTTACATGCACTAGCTACTGCCTCCCCTAGTAGTATAAGATAGGGTGTTTTACCTTCTGCCTAGCCCGTGTGGAAATAGGAGATAGCACCTCTGCCATCTGTGTTTATTTCCTCAGGGTCAATAAACACCGATCTTACCAGATCTCTTGACTTTCACTCCGAGCTCCTTCCTTGTGTCATTATTGGAGCTGGAGGACTCCGCAAGAGACCGGGTTTTGTTGTACCGAACTACACACACAACACACCAGCACATCCTTGGAAGGCCGAGCCATGACACTAGGATACCGTCCCTTGGAAGGTGGCTTGCCGGCTCAAAGTCGCCCCTACCTCACCGCTCACTTCGTGGTGCCGAGGAGGGGATCTTCTTGAAGTCCGGAGAGACCAGTGACCACTGGACACACTCCTCACCAGTATTAGAAGACCACCCATTCCTTGCACCAAATGGGAGAAACGGTAGAGCCACGACACTAGGCATGCTCCCAGTGGTGTCGGCTTGCCAGCTAGGGTGCTTAACTCTCACCGCTCACTGGTGGTGCCGAGAGGGTTGCATTCTGGTGTAGGGAAACCTACCCCCATGGGACAACACAGTGCGGTTCCCGCAACCATCACCCCGCATCTCACGCCTTCTCTACCTGGTGGAGGAGTCGAGAATGAGACGGTGTTGGCGGCAGTAATTTGTAACTACACCTGGACACAAACACATCAACTGCCTATCTCCTGCATCCCAGATTTTTGTACCTAATGCCTTACACCCATAGAGGTGGAGTTGAGAGATGGGCCAAGAAGGCGAGAGTTATCTCCAAAAATCGACAGGGGCTACATATCCTTCTTAGCGGGTTCTGGCTGCTTAGTCCAGGCGAGCAAGCTGCATTGCTGAGATGTCTCACTGTACCGGCATCCACCGTCACGCCCATGGACATGTTTGAACGACCCACCAAGGTTACGGAAGTATACTACCCTATAGTGCAGGAGGCACTGATCCGCGAAAGGCCCACCAGCGCACCGGAACCGCAGCCAAGTACCACACCTGTGCATACCACCTCTCAGTCGAGTGCTACCCCTGTAGTGAAAACAGGGACAGTAAAGCTACGTACCGGACCACCTCGCCGCCCTACTGAACCACAACCGAAACCCGAACCACGCCGAGTAAACATTGTCGAGCCCGACTTCGTACAGAGTCACCGACCCACCAGGCCCGTGTTGTACACTGGGCAGGCCCCCATGTCCAGACCTGAATAAACCGCTTTGAGAGTGATGCGACTCACCTAGCATCGAGTAAGTCACCCAAGACAGGGACAGTCAGTCAGCCGGGACTGTCATACATCAACATTTGCAGTTTCAATTAATCATTCTCATATTTCATCAATGTAAACAAATACTACATTAAGCACATTTCACCCCTCCTCCCGCTCATATTAATATGTTTTTTTTTTTTTCATTCTCACATTTATGCAAGCAAACAAAGAAATGGTAAAGAGATATGCCATGCCCCTACGCAACAAGATGCCAGGTTTACTATATACTCACAAGCTGGTACTTGTCCACACGTGTGTGTGCACACACACGATGCACAACTACTCTTCCCTATTTGCTACTGACATTATTATAACCTAATCCAGTCAGTGTTATGAATCAGGATTCTATTCTTCAAAAAATGATCTCAAAAAGTGCTCTGGTAACAGGGAAAAAGCTAAAACTATTCATGCCAAATTGCAGCTATAAATGACAACATTTTCAGAATGTAAATTCACTCTAGAGTTTTAAAATGAGCATGTACATTTCTTTTACACAAATATTTAAACACTGGAGGCATTGTTACATGGTTGCAGCATTTATAAACACCCAACAGAGTTTCAATTTCATTAAATTAATAAGTTGTGTAATAATTTAAATTAAATTTACAAATGTTCTGTTAAGTACAAACAGAAAACCACTTCTTACCTTTCATTTATCAAAATCTTGCTTTTATTTAATGCTGTCAGAAAATCCATTATGAGAAAATTTGCTGTAATGACTGTACTTCTCTCTGCTCTTTCCACTAATATGTTAAGGAAATGTTTCAGCAAGACATCTTCATTCTGGAATTATGGTATCACAAGTATCTTTTAAAAATAAAATAATTATTTTATAATACACAGTGACAGCGTCAAAATATTTCCTATGATTTTACAAGATAGTATCAGTAAAAAATATTAAGCTGACACTTCCAAATAAATTAACAAATTATCCCACTCTATTGATGTGATTTTCCATAAATTACGATCCATTTCACAGACAAGTGAACCACATTTATAATGTAAAAGCAACTTTACTGTACAAATATTTGTGTGACAAACTTCATGAAACCTTCACATACATTAATATTTATAATAATTTAAGCAGATCTGTGTAACCAATTATAAAATTACTTATCTGTTATAATTTTTTAAAAAGAGGTTTGCAAGCCTGGAATTTTTAGAAAGTGTATTAATAAGTTCTCGAGTCTCAAGTTGAGTTTGAGCTCTTTTATTACACACAAAAAAGTCCCGAGGAATAATTGTAACGCTAATATGCCTGCCTTTCAAAATACTGTAAAACTCTGTTATCATTCTGAAGGGAACACTTTCTGTGTTCACTATACAGGAGAAACTACAGTACTTACCTGAAAGGAAGACAACCCTGAATCTAAGACAACACCTTCCTAATAAACTATTCAAACCTGAATTCAAGACTACCTCTGTGAAATGCTGAAAAAAATTATTTAGGTTGGAAGTATTTTTGCATGAATTTATGACAAACCCTTCATGAAGAAATGCTATTATATGAATAATACGATATATTTTATTTACTTTTAAAGAAGAAAAGCTAATCACAATGAAATAGGTGTGTCTAACCTGGCTGTATGGTAGCAGCATCTTTCTTACACTGTAAAACTTTTGTGTGTGTTATATATATTAGTGACTTGAGCCATTTTGCTTCCCAGCAAAGCGCTTCCTCTTTACTGGCAGGGTGACATCAGATATGGGATTCCTTGTCAAAGTTGACAGGTACAGTCTCAGCACTACAAAAATTCGTACAACCATAGCACACACTGTATTTGAGCATGAAAAGCCTTTGTCAAAATCCTCTGTCTTATGGGATGCCAATTTTGAAGGACTAACTGCTACCTGAGTAAAAATTATGAATAGAAGCCCATAGTAATTTTGTACATGAAACTTAAATACTGAACTAGCAGTGTCGCACATTTATGGCATTTGTGCATAGGTTTTGAATTGAAGACGACCCCAAATTGTAGACGACCCATTATGTTTTCTATTCCTTTTTTGTCAAGAACCTTGTCTTCTTTTTGGGTAAATACGGTATATCTGGAAAAGTATTTTATAATTAAAATATATATTCATAGATAAAATAGAAATACATACACACAACTCAAGTATTCATAAGAACATATAGAATGTTGTACATTTGAGCTTACTCTAGCCAGCAGTCTTTACATCCAAATACATGCTATAAAGTTTTAATTAAAAGATGTTATACATATTGATGAATGCTACGTAGCTGGCAATTAATTTTTTTGTTTCGCTGAATTCAACTCAGCCAGTGTGACGTCACGGTTACCAACAGAGGAACAAGCCCCGAGTAAGCCGCATCCAGAAAATGACTGATGAACTCACACTACCAGTTAAATAAATATGCACATCAGTCACGTGCCACTGTGTAGCCACCTGAACAAAGCCAACCTGCCCTTAAGCAAGTGTCAGATACTACCTGCACGTGCAAACTACTCTGCTTCCATCCCTCGCCAAAAGAGAGCAGCACGAGCTGCGCCGCCCACAAAGGGAGGAGTCAACTGGCCGAAGATGCCCGAACCACTGAAGGAAGCCGAAGGGAGGCTGTTGACCATATTTAAGGCCAGACAAGCCCTCAGAATGCCAGTTGTCATCGCATTGTCTAACTCTGTCTTGAACACTCAACAGCTCACACTACCACTGCTGTGCTAGGGCTCTCTGCTCCCAGCATCTCTTTGAGAACTAATACCAGCAAAACTTGCTTCAATCCTGCTTACACACACTCCACTTGGGAGTGCTTACTCCATCCTTTCAGGACTCCACTAGACAACAGTAGGGTTAGAGTAGTTCTCACAACTTCTTTATTTTGTTGCTCTAGACTGCTCTTTGCCTAACAGGTCCTCTTCACCTGTTTATAACGTAACTTCTGCTGGTAGCTTGGAAATCACGAAAGCATAGGAGCTAGTATAGGTCACCGTGTTTATTCTACTCAGAATACCGTATTTGCTCATGTATAGCACACCCTTGTTTTCCCAAAACAAAGAAAAAAAAAATCTGAGGTGCACGCTATACATGAAAAAGAAATTAACTGTCCTGAGATGTTTAAAGGGAAGTGTGAAAGAAAAGTCTGTTATCTCATCTCTTGCTCTTACATCATCACTCCTCTCCCTTCTCTCTCAGTGCTACCTTTAGTTTACTCCTCCTGACCTCCCCTGTAATCATCACTGCTAAGGCCTCCCCCCTTTTTTTTTTTGCTTATACACATCCCTGTTCCAACTGCTTCATGGCAGTGCTCATGCAATAAACTGGCAATAAGCGTGTAATTGTTAATGCCAGAAGTTCACGTGCTTTTTACACTGCGAGGTTTAAGCTGTCAGTCATAAAATATATCCTCTGAGAGTGACAACGATAAATGAAATTTTGTTTTCCTCTACCAGTTGTGAACAATTGTTTCTATTGTGTTTATGAAGAAAAGCTTTTGTATATATTTGTGTGTTGTTAGGAAGTATTATAATTATTTCTAACAATTTTCACTCTCCCCCCCTCCCCCCGCTCAAGTTTTGAGTGCCATAAAATACGTCAAATTCAATATTAAATATTGTTTGCACTAGCTGTGACTATTTTTTATTGGTATATAAAATCAGTACCAAAACGTTTATTTGAATAATTATAACATAACTTAAACGTAAATATTTCTCTTAGCAGTGATAATGCATTATTGGTGTTCTGTTTAATTAGTACACGCTGTTTACTGTGTTTCAATTTGTGTCCCCTTAAAAAAGTTAACAATCAGTGATTAAACCTGAACTACGCACAGAAACTATGCGACTGTGTTCAGTCCTCTTGTCCAGGTTACATTTTGAGATTGCAGCCCTGTTCCCCCATCCACAACAGTCACGTGCATCCACAAAGCTTGCATCCTGTCTTGCAGCTAAGTAGAGCTTCTACATGATGATGATCGGCAGTTTATGTTTCCCCTCCTCTCCCTTTTCCAGTCCGTATGTTGCGGATTGATACATTCCTCCAAGTCTTCTTTGTTTCCGTGTAAGGCAGAGGATAGCCAACCACTTCCAGGGGGTGGAGAAGGGAAGAGGTGAGATAACCGTTTGTATTTTGAGAGAAGGGTAGTGTCAAATTCAAGCAAGACAAAAGAAAAAAGACCAGCATCACTGCATAAAAGAAGCAAAAAGAAAAAGGAAGCCAGTTGCCCATCACAGTTGTTGACATTATTTTAACAACTCGTAGGTTACTGTAATTGTACCGCATGCCACAATGTTTTGGCTTTTAGCGCAGCAGGTAATTTAATTAAATTATTTTTGAAACATATCACAATCATTATCGTACATTAATGTAAATAACGAACAATTTGTTACACACTTACTAACAAGGCACCACAAATTGTTGGTGCAATTTTACTAAAAAAATTTTTTCCCTCAATTTTTTGCAAAAATCATGTTGTGCACTATACAAGAGGACACGCTATACACGAGTAAATACAGTAATTATGTTCAAATGTATTCACTGAGTTCTGCTTCCACGCGCGATTTATACCTCTCTCTACTACCTAGCAAGTGCCATGCCCCAAGGGAGAGGAAGGTGACTGCATCTTGCTGACTTTACAAGTAGGATTGCAGGATCCCTTGACTGGGCAGCACATACGTCACAAAAACACCACATGTTCGCCAGCTCCCCATACTGTGAGCCCCGTGCACAAAGGTACTTGGCACACACATACGATAGAGCCTCTTACTAGATACACTCCACAAGGAAGCGACTGGACCACCCAAGTCAGCTGACCCATTTCACTGACCGGGTGAAATTTGCTAGTTAGAGTGCCAGGACTGACGCGGCATGACACCATTGCCTCTAGTTACTCTTAACTAGGGAATTCTGTCACCTGCCCCTTGCTTGCTGCGACACTATGCCCTTCACACGACGAGGAGGGACCTAGTGGGCAGACAAGATGGTAACTACGACTCCTACCACCAACCAGTTATCAGGTAACCCTTCCCAGTCAGCCTTCAGCTACTCCTTTGCTCGAGAACAGGCACAAGGCATTCGCCGACTGCAGGAGCCTCAGCCCTCAGTCACCACTAAGTACTTGTTCGAGCCACTCCAGAAAACCAGTGGAACTCCATACCCCATCATAGTCCCCCTCCGATTCTGACTATCCATGGGTCTGTGCATCGCCGACGCCATTTGCTGACCAACGCAGCGCGCTGCCACCGCCAGGAACCCGGGAGCCCTGGGTCCAGCCAGTTCCAGCCAAAAACCAGCGCCCCCAGAACGGGGTCCTGAAGATTGCCCTCAGTCGGCACCAGCACCAACCTGCAGGGCTTAGCCAGTGCCAGCCACCTCCAACACCTACGTAGATTGCCAATGCCCAACTAGGCAGACTATGTATGGAGCTCCTCAAAGGCAGGAGCAAAGAAGGGTAGAACCAGCCAGTAAGTCCAGCCAAGGTTCTCTAACCGAACCCATTAGAACTCCCTTAGACCAGGTGACGTGCTAAGCACCCCAACCGTCACACATTAATGTAGTATGTACACTTGTCTTGGGAATAATATACAAAACTGAGGTACCAAATTTAATGTACATTAAATTAATCTTTATAACCTATCGGAAAGTGTTTTGTAACTGAAATACGTACTCTAAAATATTTTTCAAAATAAAGCTAAGTCAAAACTGAAATCCAACTGAACCTGTATTGATAGTTTCTCACAGAACCAAAGTAAAAAGAAGTTTAAAAACCAATGAATGCAGACTTTATCTACATCCAAATATTCTGTAACAGCATATTCTGTAGGTGATGAACTAAAATAGTCAAAACTGATGAAAAAAATAATAAAGACTAGGCTATAACAATATTTGAGACACAAAATCTGCATTATGTCTGTGTTATCTTTTGATGGTTAGTCAACCTCCTCCAGTAAGATCCGAACTGGGAAGGATCAATGTGGAGGGGAGGGAAGAATATGTAGGTATTTTGCCCCCACCCAACAACAATTACGCATTGCAAAAAAAACCATAGCTCAGTAACATTATATCATCTTTTTTCTAACAAACAGGAAGCATCAGTCTCATTGGGCACCACATCTTAGGTCAATTCACGGTCCAGTTTTTTATGGCAAGTTTCACCATAATCTGTGTTCACATCTCCATGTGTTATTTTCATTTGTAAACACCCATACACTTTCACGTCAATCACCAATCGAATGACCTGTCGATACAGACATCCAAAATTTTTGAGCCTGATGAATATTTTGAGCTGAGCTAATGCTGCATGCAGTTATTCGGTTTGAGCTCGATTTTTGAGTAGTCACAGATCTTTAATTACTACAGATAATCCATAAAGACTTTGAAGTTACATCAAGTCTGCTGTTACAGTTCACAGCCAAGCAAAGAACGTTAAAAAAACTGAGGTTATGATACTTATGTGGTGAAATTTTGGTGAGGTAATGATATGATGAAGCTGAGGTGACAATTTTGGTGATGGTAATGATATGATGAAGCTGAGGTGACAAGAATGATGTGACAAAGTTGAAGCTGAAGTTGTGGTGACACTGTGATAAGGTGAAGTATTACACTTCATTAGAAAGTCTCGACAGTAGGGCATCGCAGCATATTACCGTATTTACCCAAACGTAAGATGATCCCTTCCTAATAAATATTTTTGAGGGGAAAATATTTAAACCTGAATCCAAAACTACCTCTGTGAAGTGCTGAAAAAATTATTTAGGTTGAAAGTATTCTTGGATTAATTTATGACGAACCCTTCAAGAATAAATGCTATTATATGAATAACATGATATATTTTATTTACTTTTAAAGAAAAGCTAATCACAAATTAATAGGTGTGTCTAAACTGGCCGTATGGTAACAGCATCTTTCTTACACAGTAAAACTTTTGTAGGTGTTATATATTCCTGACTTGAGCCATTTTGCTTCCCAGCAAAGGGCTTCCTCTTTACCACCAGCCAGATGACATCAGAAAAGGCGACCCATGTCAAAGTTGACAGGTACAGTCTCAGCACTACAAAAATATGTACAACCATAGGACACAGGATATTCAAGCATGAAAAGCCATTGTAAAAATCCTCTCTCTCATGGCACGCCAATTTTGGAGGACTAACTGCTGCCTGAGTAAAAAATTATGAATAGACGCCCGTAGTAATTTTGTGCATGTAACACACACTTAAATACTGAACTAGCAAAGTTGCACATTTATGGTATTTGTGCCTAGGTTTCGAATTGGTGACAAACTTGAATTGTAGATGACCACTAATTTTTCTATTCCTTTTCTGTCAAAAAACCTTGTCTTCCTTTCAAGTAAATATGGTATATGCAATAATGGTGAGAACTTACAACTAAAATTATGGCAGTTTCTGGTGACAGCTGGTACTGCTCACAAAGTCTGCGCCTGGTGTCTGCTGGAAGCTCCGGCAGCTCGGCCCTCAGGGCTGGCACACTCAAGATGTCAGAGTCCGGGCTGCCAACTGTGTTTAACTCCACTTTCAGGGGTGGCAGGTTGGGCTCAGGCATGAAGCGGTAGTCCTGCCCAAACACACCTTTCCTGATATGTCTACGTATTAGAAGTAATGCAATTGTCTTTTTACCACTACATCATACCAAGGAAGCAATTGCACTTGTATGAAATATAAAGATGGAGTGAAAAAAACATTTGCATATTATTGATATACCAGCTCACCAACCATGGTTTTACAGAATAAAATTAAATCTTACAACATATGATCATCAACTGCATAGCTAGCTTACTTTTACTTCATGGTTTCCATCCATTGATAATGCTAAAGAACCATCTCCCGCCAGTCACACAATCAAATGGTTAATTAAAATGTTACCACTTTTTATCACCTACAGACTTGACATACTTATTGTTCAAACCTTATGGTTTACAAAAAAAGGAAACACTTTCAATTTTATCATTGAAGGTCAGTCACAGGAAAAAAATTCAACATGTCCTGAAACAATGTTGGATTGACACATGCCACTCACTCCAAACAAAGTGCACTGTATTGGAGCTTCTCATTTGCGTTATCTTCCTCTACACAACTCTACAAGAGCTGTATCACACCTTACCGTAAGATTCCACTGCTCCTAAGCTAGTGACAATGCAACCAGTGACATGCAGACTTCCAGCCACCCTTCTCCCTGCATTGCTCACTCCACAGTGAGCTATAGAAACAGAAGTTACATGCCCAGAGTAAAGTCTTTTACAATCTTGCTCTCAGAGCAAGTAATTAATTACTATAGGCTATTCACAGTAAAGTGAGTACTTTTTTAAAGCCCTCTCATTTGGATTAATAGTCAATAAATATAATTTATTTTAGTCTTAGGCATTAACTTCAGTGTGCGGTGAAATATTCACACTGTGTTTATTACTTATATGGCAATATTTATGTAAAAAGGTGATTTTAAAGGGTAAAACATGGTTGAAATATAAAAGTAAATAGGGCCTCAAAAGTGCTCACTTTACTGTGAATGGCCTCTTAACACTTCCTTCTGCCATTCTTGTGAAACTTTAGCAAGCTAGTTTGTATTTGTATATCGTGACCACTAACTGAGATCTGTTATTCCTAGTTTGCTGTTCACAGCAGGCACTATGTGCAGGGTTTCCTCCCCCTAGAACAGAGTCATTCACTCCAGAACCTAACTCAAGGGTTTTAGATTGCTGAAAACTAAGTAGCACCCTTCTGACACCTGCACTGGTGCACATATACAATTTATTGTCCTCTAGACAATTAACACCTTTAAGATCATGGTCAAGGGCTCCTTTCATTTATGCAAGGTTTTAACTCTACTTGCTAGTCTGAACCAATTATCTCATACTACTTTCACCCTTATCCTCCTGCCAGCACTCGTCTGTTACACATGGTTGGCCACAGAATGTGGACTCAGAGACTGTGTACATGGTCAGAATGTGGCCATACATCCTCAAACTGACTTAAAGATGATCTATTTGTCCAGACACAGGCTCAGGCCTAGCATACTGTGCTCTTTGTGTGCTACAGTAATGCAGGGAGCAAAGCTCATGACCATGGAGCAGAGCTCACAGACTGGCTTTGCCACATCTCGAAATGCCAGTTGTCAGGGGTGACCAACAGAAACTGGTGTAGTCATTGGAAATCAAGGGCAGAGTGGTAACACACAAAACTAATCTGTCAACTCTACTCCTCTGTATCTGCAAACACCTGGAGAAGAGGACCGGAGTCTGAGGATGCAAGCTTCATCCTCGGGTAACCACAATGAGAAATAGATCCATTCTACTCATTCTTTCATGACTGCTCTCCTCCATGTATATATCAGCAATAAAATAAATAATTCATTAAGAGGACAGAGAAATAAGTTACAAGAGACATTACAGGATCGCAGCACCCCTGCTGTCCCGTGACATAACATCCACTGAGCCTCTAGCGGAGGGAGTAAACTTGTCACCAGCCTCAACTCAGGGCGATAAGGAATGTGCGGCGCCACCGTAACCCTGCGATAAAACAACCCCTGTGGAGAAAGGCTATCATCCCCCACACCCCCGGAAGAGCCCTGAAAAATGATCTTGGACTATATAAGGAGGCACGGATATGCCCCTAGCCAGAATACACCGGATCGCCGACCGCATAGGTCAGCAAGCTGTCCCTTGTCTGACCAAGACCTCCCCCCTCTCCTAGCTTGAGAAGGTTCATACCTGCAGCTTGCAAAGGCTCTACCTCACCTGCAGCTTGAGAAGGCTCCTCCTGCACTAATTCAACCGCATCTCCTGCAAGACACTCCAGAGGTAACCTCGACGTCCAAACCCTACACCCTCTTTTACCCCAGTCACTCCTTTGACTCCACGGTAGCAGGTCGTCACGATGTCCCCTCTGGACAACTAACCCTCGGGAGGCAAACGCTGTTGATTGCGTAAAGTAAATTCTCAGACTAGAGTTTTTTTTGTAACAAGTTCTTGTCCACGCTCACCTTTGCCTGCGTAAAGTAAACACACAAATTTTAGGATTAACTAGTGTGTACGATTAACCGGGATTACCCATTGCTTTCAAGATGTGACAATAAACATTACTTCAAGCATAATTTAGTTGATTTTCTTATTACTATCTCACGCTATTGTTAGTTGAAGTGCTACTTGGTACTGTTATATAATTGGGGGTTTCTAATAAATAGAAAGAGAGGTAGGATACCTAGCCAGAATAGGTGTAGAGAACGGCGAGCTCTACCGAGAGAGCCACAAGTACAAATTACTATGGAATCTAACTGCAAGGATGCACCTCCATCTGCAGCTCCAGAATCCACCCCGCGTTCCGTCTCACCTGTCATATCATTTGACCACCGTTCAGAGCTCGATGCATACCTGGAGATCTGCTGGCTGTGGCCAGACTCGGACCACTTGAGTTACTACCAGCCGGAAACACTCACGTTTTCAGTACTCATGCTGACCCCGAGTAAAGACAAGGTGACGAACCCGCACAATACATGTACGATCCCTATCGCGTCCGGGAAGGTGGTCAAGCTCTACTTACCCCCTAAAACCTCTCTCAACTCTCGTATAGTTTCCACCCTGCTCAATTTCATTCCCAATCGTAGACTGACGAGACCAAGCAGGATCAAGTCAACACCTCAGACCGAATCTCAAAACTCCCTTAATGTTGTAGACTAGTTATCACCCACGGACCCTACTGTGGTAAGTAACCCAGGACAGCTGGCATCCCGTTTATTGGCAGCCCTATCGGTGAGTAAGATTGCGCTCCCTGGGCGGGAGTCATTTACGATTCGAATCACCTTGGGGTTTGATTCCCCTCCGTCCTGAAAGAATCCTTCCATTAAGCAACACCCACGTGACCCAACCACGACCTGCCGAGCAGAGACAACAAGTTCGAATAGAGAACACACCACGGGAAGTTTATAGACAGGGCTCAGGAGGGCAGTCAGCGCTCTAACCACAACGACCATAACCCAACAGCGTGCATCAAAATAATAATCTTTCTAAACAAGCCTTTCATTTTTAAAAATTGAACCTGGAAGTCCATGTTGACTCAGATCCAGACCCTGCAGCGAGGAAAGAAAGAACACACTTTGGCTGAGCCAATGAGGGTACTTATGGGCGCCTACTGTAGCACCCTCCCCCCCTCATATGTTACACCACACAGGATGGAAATAAGATGGCGCAGTCATAGCAACTGCCCACACTGGTCAGGCAACAGACAACTCTCTAGGGTCCACTCACATATAATGCTCCGTGAGCAAAGCCTAGGTCAAAAGGGTGTGCACTATAATTCTACTGTCACCACTAAGCTATTTGGCACACCAGTCTGGCCTACTTTGCCCGATCCATGTCAGAAGTTACACAAGATGCAAAATTATTTGAATGGTATGTGTCTCCCGTGTTAAGTTTGCAATTGTTTTTATCATTAATGCAAACTATGCATTCCAAATTGAACAGTCGTAATCATAACTAACACAAAGTATGACTTTGCATCATGGATGAATACAAAACTTCTTTGCATTGTCGTCATACTATGCCTGCTGGCTTCTGTTTCGGCAAAATAATGCACAACTTGCATAAATTCTATTGGAATCTTCCACAGTACCATCTATGAAATAAATTTTATAAATTTTGAAGCCACATCTGTGCCTATTTAATAAAAGTTTGAATTTTCACATTTACTTCTTTATTTCGAGTCTTCAATTGTTGGTTGCTACAAGCACAGTTTATCAACAAATAAACATTTGCATAACATGCAAGAAGATTTACGACTCCCAAGCTCATCCAGCACTGTACTTCTAGAGGGAATTCTGAGATACTTATGTTGGAGAAGATTGTTCAAAAATTAAGCAGCACTTGCTAAACATTATTGATGGCAAACACACATAATTTGACTGTCAATATGTGGCAACTTATAGAAAGACATTCTTCAGCCCCTTCTTGAAGTAACCATAGAACTTTGCGGGGACCGAATTCCCATTGCATCCATGGTTGTACCTTTTATATTTTCAGCGGAAGCTTGTAGAAAAGATTATAATGAAAATACACTGTGGCACAAGAGGTTATGGTGTTATGTTTTCCCAAGCTCTACTACTGGCAATTCTAAAGTAGGAAAGACAGGAACCATACTTTACAGCAATGCTTCTAGACCCATGCTTTACAACTTTTCTTGTTCCTATGGAAGAGAAACTAGTGGCAGCAACTCATTTGCAGTCAAAACTGTAAAGCATCTCACCATAAACAACTTTACCAAGTAATCTAATCAATCAAACAATCCTGCTTTGGTTTTATGTCCATATAGTTTAATACAAAAAATGTGTTTTAAATTTAACTGTTATTAAACAGGCCTTAGAAGATAATATATTGCCAGGCTCTAAGGCAGAAACTCTTTCTTGTAGGTATGAAATAAGAACTTGGACCTAACAAGCAGAGTGGTTCATGGAAACCATTTGATAACTTATCTGCTGCATTATCAAATTCTCATGATCCACGCCCAAGCAAAGTTCGTAACTACATGTTCATGCATTTGCTTGCTCCCCACTGAAAAGGCGGGAAAAGAAAAAAAAAATACTATAAGAAACCTGTACAAGTTAGCAGTTTGCTATATAGGTACACTGGTAAAAAAAGAAGCAAGTATAAGAATTTTTTCGTTAGCTGGCTATATTAGACAAAGAAGTATCCTTGGCTACACTACAAATGGAACAGTCACGAGTTCTTATATGAAAAGCAGATCCTGTTCTAAAGTTTCTGTACCACCACAATAGTGCTTAAACTAAATTTCTTAAAAAATGTGACACTTTTTATAGTATTTAACATCATTAAATTTACATAAACTTTCATGTTTGTGGAACAATATAAATGATCATTAGTTTACAATTTGTTTTTCAAGTGAGGCTCCAAACATTTTGTAGCGTTGCAGATTATGTACTTTTTAATAGTTTTTATATTTAATTTTCAGTTGAATTTTGCATCTTGGTCAATGTATCTCTCATATGCCTCATTTTTCTTGAGTGTGGTGTGACCAGTGAAATCAGGCTTTTCTATATCCTTAAATCTAAGTTGAATCCCCTTTTGCACAACCAATGGGAACTTTGCATAATTGACAAGATAACCGAGTTGCCATAGGTGACATTAATATTTCTAGAAGCGCACCACCGGGCCACTGAATTGCAATTAGCCACTGCATCACAACCTAAGTCAAGGTCAACTATGTCGCAACAAATAACCCTACTGCACCATTCCCAGTCACAGTCATTTGCTGTGAACACTGTGACCAATGTGAATGTTAAGTGTTCTGTCTGCGGTGATGACCATGAAGTGTATTGATATCCCCAATTCTTAGAGGCATCTCCCCGAGAACAGTATAATCTAGCTAAGTCAACCCAGCTTTGTTTTCATTGTTCACGTTGACGCGTGCCACTTTATCCTACTACTATATACAATTGTGACTCATCTCACATCACACCAAGTATATTTACTTCAACCCACGT